>JAUMGZ010208466.1:0-12092 GCA_032359645.1 Pododesmus macrochisma | reverse complement strand
AATCGGGGTACTGTGACCTTACAGGTTGTTTGCTTCGGTGATCCCTGTTGATCATGTATGTTTGCCTTATGTCCATAACTTTTGTTTATCAAGTTCTCTCAGAAACAGATATGACCATACAACGTTGATTGGATTTTTTGATTAAAGGTGTATGAAAAATCCCAAATCAAAATTGAGAATTGTTATTGCATCTCCTATAGATCTGAAAAGTTCATCTTTATTAAATGAGACTGTAACGTTTATGCTCATGTGAACTTGTTCCCCGTAAGTGGATTGATTTTGCTTTAGGACTTTCGAAGTTCACTCAAAAGTCCACATCGTCAAGAAGTGTCCTGTATGTTAAGGTTTTGTCAGTTTTAAATATTTAGTTCTAACTGCCCCTTTACTAGCAATAGTTGGGGTTGATCTTCATAATCAATCTTATTTGTTATGATGATCTAACAAATATTTTCTTAATATATATCTTTGCGCATGTTCACATGAGTGAGCTTTAACAAAACATATATAAATGTCAATTTGAAATATATAATCTCAGCGGAATTTGCCAATGTCCATGGACTTACGGCCTGAGAATATCGTCTTGGTTTTTCGATTTACTATTTTATATAAGTTGAAAATGATGCACAGTTAATGGCTGAAATTATTTATGTTTTCTTAAGAGTTTTAACTTAATACAACCGCAACACCGTGTTGGTAGGCTCACACGAAAAACTTGTCTTGTGATTTGCTGAAACATGATATTCTTTAAGGTTCACCTTTATCTTTGAAAAAAATCAAATTATAAGTCAAGTATGAAAATAAAAAAAGACTAAACATAGGAACTCTTAAAATCAGAAAGTGGGATGTTCTTGCACGTTGCAATGGCTGAAATGAAATTGGAGACTAGGACGCAAAGGTCTATGGCAAGCCGTTTTGAAATAAATTAACTATTTCACTTAAGTGATCATCTTTCACACTTAAGTGAAATAAACGTTTTATTTCACTTAAGTGAAATAGTTGTTTTTTACACTTTAGGGAAATAAATGTCCTTTTCAATCCCCCTTTCAATAATGCCCAAGTATGTACAGTTCATACTCGTATTCATACTAATTAAATTTAAATCTTTCAAAAGTATTAAATGATCATGATTGAAATCATCGCTAAGAATTACCTGTAGAATACATTTTATATATATAATGGTACATACCATTAGCATAGCACAGCCCTCTGATAGTAATCCCCGAGAGCATGTGACTTCCCCACTTTTCACCCCCTGCAGTTAAATTGACTTTTCACACAGGTGATACGTTAGACAGGGCAATCCCATTTCATAAAAGGGGTACATCTGCAGCAAGTTGCATTTTATTTCACTTAAGTGAAATAATGATTTATTTCACTTAAGTGTAAATCTTTTACACTTAAACGAAATAAAGTACATTTATCATTTACGCTTTAGTGAAAAAGTTAATTTATATCAAAACGTCTTGCCATAGGGTCCAACAAACATCTTGTTTCTCAAACGGTAGGTGTGTTCGATTCATGTATCATTTTATTATACTTTGAAATTGAAAAAGAAAAACATTTGCGTTACAGACATATTGTTTTCTTTTCTAATTTAGATGCATCACAGAAGGGTTTTACAACCTTTTCTGTAATCACAAACCATCGCAACGTACTAAAGTGAACATCAATCATCAGAGCGAGACGCTTCACAGATATTGGTGTAATATTTGGTGACAAGACTTATCAGTATTACGGACAGTTTCATAGGTACTAGAAATTATCGAGAATGTTAAGAACATAAAGATGTACATTTTGTAATTAGTATCAATATAAGCATTTTTAATTTGCAATATGAAACGTCTAAATAGTAATAATCCTTTACTTTTATAAACATTAACATTTAAAAAAAGTATTATTGAGAATTTTTTGTTTAGTGTTGACAGCTTAATTGGTATGAGAATGTGAAATAAGAAAATATTTGTAATGCAAAATGTCGACAAATTTATCACTCTGTACTTTAATATCTACATAGTTATAAAATATAATGCTGAGATTTTTTTTCTTGTTTAGATTGACAATAAAATGTTGACTGTTTCTTGCTTCATGTGTCGAATCCCCCCATCAATACATTTTTTTTGTAGAATGTACCCCCATGAGTAGTTACTTAAAATGGGCCAATAATGGGTAAAATTATGTACAGTCAAAAAAAAATTATTTTCTCACAATTGGATACTCTGATTGCTTTCATATTTGATATTCATGATCCATGAATCAATGTTTACCAAGTTTGCGAACGAAAACAACGTCTGTGTTCAAACGACCCACTAGGTGGCGCTTCATTTAATATTGGGTATTTTTCACATTTTTGACTTCTCAAGAACTACTGGGTCAATTTCAACCAAATTATCCCCATGGTTAGCTGCTACCATTCGAAGAATAAAAAGAGGCTGGCCCCCATAGGGGGCCAATAAGAGGAGTAAATGGGTAAACTTATGTACATCTTAAAAAATCCTTTTCTCCCAAGCCAATGTTATTATTGCTTTCATATTTGATATGCATGGTCCTTGAGTCAATGTTAAAAAATGTGTGCGAAGGAAAAAAAAATCTGTGTATGAACGACCCATAAGGTGGCGCTTCAGTTGACATAGGGTATTTTCCACATTTTCGACTTCTCAAGAATCATTTAGCCAATTTCAACCAAATTTGTAGAATTTACAAAGAAAAAGGGGCTACCGCCAAAAGGGGACAATCATGAGGCAAAAGGGTTAAAATTAAGTTCGGGTTTTTTTTAATCTTTTCACAGGAACCGATGCTCTGATTACTTTTATATTTGATATGCATGATCCTTGAGCCAATGTTGAAAGTTTGTGAACGACAATAAAATCTGTGTATAAGCCAACTACTAGTGGGGTGTGTCTGTAGACATAGGCTCCCATACCATGTAAATTCCTTTAGAACTGAAGTTTTTCACAAAAGTTTCTGTTGATATTCCTTGATATTGATCGGCTTATTTACGTACATATCTTAGTGGAGTATTGCATACTATATTCAGGTCAACATCTCCTGACTTGCAAAGTTATTTATTGCCCAATGTTTATTATCTTTATATATACATGTACTATAACTCGTTGACTTTTGGGCCTATTGTTTAAACAAATGTTATACTAAAATGCATGCATATCCATGCAGAATACATATGATTTTGATTATTGAGTATTACTTGTGAAGAAATCGATTCGATAATTAACTTGTAAATAAATAATTAAAAGAAGATGAAGTGTGACTCCGTCATTGTATCGACAGAAGGACACGGTGAATGACACATTCTCAGCAGGTATGAATAATTAATGTTCCGTTACATCATCGATTTAAACACCATGTGTATTTACAAATAAGTTTTGAAGAATTAATCAATAATATGTTCATCTATTTACTAGTCTAATAAACAAAAATCTGTATTTAGTCGATCTAATTTTCCAACGATGTATCAATAACATGTTTCAATACAATTCAATTCAATACAATTCAATTCAAAACTTGGGGCGTTGTTTCGTACTTCTTAGAATACAAAATTGCAAACTGAAGCAGCCCACCAATAAGTGTCTATGTAATGCTTAAAGGAGGGAAACCATTCTTCGTCCGAGATTCCCGACCAAGTCACGAATCAACCGTCGTAAGCAGTTGCTTAAAAGAACATGAATTTGGAATAGACAAGACTTTGATAAATCAAAGATTAGAATTCACAAACGGCAGGACATTAGAAATTCCTATGTGAAATAAGGACAAATCACATGAAACAATAAAAAGGGGTCTTGCCAAGAATTTAGAATCTACGTGTATGTGTAAAGGTGAAGCAAGTCGGTTGATTTTTCATATTAATTTCTGATTTATACATTCGTTCGTATGGGTTACCTATTTGGTACCTACACATCAGAAATGTGTGCGTATACATTTGTAATACCCTAACTTAGTAAGTACAAAATAGCAAATCATAGTTTAACAAAATGCTGCATGTCACGCGAAATTGATATAGAAATGTTTGTTTCTATTGTGATTGCTTCTCTTTTTAAGGTCACCTAAGCATAAAGCTTGATAGACCTATTGTCTTTCGCCGGCGCCATGTGTCGTCCTTTAACATTTTACATTTTGTAGTTGAACAAGACATAACCCTGACCAAATGTTGTCTTTTCAAGTTGATCTAAAATCAAATATTGTCGTCTGAGTCGCCAATTTACATCCTTTTGTAAACTTGAACTAAAGCTCTACTTTGTCATTATATTGCTAAAACTTGGTACACATTTTAAAATGATTGCCTGGTGGTGCTGACGAATTATTGTTATTTTTTCGATTATTCTAACACAGCAACCATATTGAACACCCGTGTATTATATGAATCAAACATTAACTAAAGTTCCATGTGCCAATCATGAGTACTAAGTCTTTGTAGGAATGTTTCTGACGTGATGCTTTATAAAGTGTTATATATCTGTGATTGTAACGCTCGTAAAATATAACTCGGGACATGTATCAATCCATATATCTTTAAATATTATCTTCAACGACGTATTTGTTAGAGTTGTATCCCTTGCATTGGTGGTAGTTTTATGACCAACATGTATCTGCTAATACAGGAATCATGTAATAGTCAAATAATGAGAAAAATTATTTGCAGTGTGAAAAAGTGTTGTATCTTCTGTAATTGTAGCGCTTTACAAAAGTGTTGTATGTAAATGAATGTAGTAATTTATATAGCTTTGTATATCTGTAGATTATTTTGTATATTTGTGCGTTTTGTAGTTGACGAATTTTTCGATTTCTTCGGTATTATGCATTTAATCCGTCTAGACATCTTTCACACCTACTGTGATCACTGTTGGCATCAATAATATTTTACACCAGCAACTCTAGAGGTCAGTTGATTTACATTGTATTTTGAAGAGCAAAATACATAAATGAACACAAATATATATAAGCTTATGTTAAAATGTTGTCACGATATCGGTGTATTACTCTGGACGGGACTTAAGGCCCTAATTAAACAAACATATTTTAAATTAACTTACATTCTGCCAATCGGAACTCCTCGGCCGATGCTTCTCACCGAGGTGTTCCGATTGACATTATTCTATACTCAAAGAATAATGCCGTAGGAAAAGAAAACGTTTAAAAATGTCACTAATACTGAGCAGAATACTGTTATGTACATACTCAGGGCGATACATATCCGTGGATGAAAGTCTTTCCGATTCCGACAGTCTATTATGTACTAATAAAACAGTAAGGTTAAAATAATAAAGTTCAAGGATTTAACTGCATTCAATGAACAACTATAAGGAAAAATAATAAAACTAATGCCATGCATATAGTTAAATTGCTTATTATATTTTTATTTCCTCCTAATGGAGAGCTCAAAAAGTTTACAAATTACATAACACATTAATACATAAACCATCAGCAACAAAAATAATTTAACGCTCACTTGCACTTTCAGTCCTCTCAGATATTATGCATGCACTCAGTCATTCCCTCACTTACTCTTGTTGTATTCAATTACTTACATATCAGTCATGCTGCTCAAACACTCATTCGTACCTTAATTGAAATAATGCAGGAAATACCCATAAAGAATTGTTTACAAACAAGGAGAAAAAGACGAAACATAATATGACAAGAAATAACAAGAGACTCTTTTCACCTAAATGCACTCACTTGAAGCTTTTCGACTTGTTGTTTACTAGAAGAATTTTTATATCCCAAACCATAAACTCTGTAACAAAACACAGCAAGACTTGAATATAACTAATAGAATTTTATTATAGTGTCCAAAATATAAATACACATACAGTACTGAATATAACGTAGACTATCTTGAAATCAAGATAATTAAGGCGCTTCCTTCTTCCAGAGGTTCAAACCAGTCTTGTCCATATGCTCGGTATGATAGTCTTTATACATTACGATTTACACAAGGACAGCTGTAGGCTATACGTACGTGGACATGAAGATGTCAAGATAAGATTAATAAATACCTATGTACCCATGTACGTACAGGTCTAAAGTGTCGTTATATAAGTACAGCTGTAGGCTATTGCATGTTCATTTTACATAGACCATACGTTAAATAATACGAATGTATACACTTTTCTAAAAGGTTAATATAATAATTATAAGCTACTTTCTTAAATAACTATATAGTAAATAAACACAATATAAATAACATTAGTAGAAATATCCCATACGCCTTGACAAGCTTTGCTACAATCCATTCCAAGATTGCTTCCTGTCAAATCAGTCCAATAGTTTTTGACGAGAAGTCATCACACATGTTATAAATTTAAGTGACACATATATCATAAATGTCACTTTTTAAAAGACGCACTTGAGGAAGAACATCCCGTATTAGTTATATTTTTGATATCTATATATCCTATTAGCAATATATTGAAAGTGCGGGTATATCTTGTAGAATTGTTGGGATATGGATTCTGGTGGTGACTCTTTGATGAAGCTATTGTTGTCAATATCTTTTGGTCCGTTTATCCTAATTCTTCTTGGGTTGTTTTTCTTCATCAAACTCCCCTACACCCTTAGCTCCTTGGCCTTTATGTATCTACCACTTATCTACAGTCTAAAATTCATTTTTCTTGAACGGCTGTTGACGAAGGTTAAAATTCGTAGTTATACCTGGAATCTTTGACGAGATCGTCTCGTACAGAACATTGGTTTGTGTCTCCTATAGATATTATAATATTTGTGGTCCGTTTGACTTTCAAGTTTGTATTTTGAAGCCAAGGATTTGGTTGTTCGAGCAGCTGTCAGGAGGTTAACGTTCAAAGTTTCTATTTTGATTTGGCATACACGTACAATTGTGGACAAGACCATTTTCATATTTTTATTAATGTGCCCTTGGCAACCTAGCCTTTATTTCTCTACGTTCTTACGCTTTTTAATTCATTTTGTCACGAGCGTCCGTTATTGACGGTTGATTTGTAGCTAGGCATCGCTATCTGTCTTTGTTTTAAACCATGTTTTGCCAGAACTAAAAGATGTGACATTGATATGAAAACTTCTTGGTTCCGGCAGGATATTGCATCGCCACATCCACGAAACCAAATGAGTGGTCGGAGAATCAGTTTGAAAGGGGGTTGGTTGTCATATCTGACAACTTAAATGTAGCCACCACATTCACCTGATGTGAACACATACATTAGATTTTTCCTTTAACCGTATTTGGAAGACAGGATGTATACCCCAAGTTCAATTAAACATGAAATAAAGAAAATTTCTAATGCGAGATCTGCTGATGTGGAACGACATGTTTGCAAAACGTGTGTATCTTCTGATTAAAAACAAAAGCCAACATTCTGTGACAGTGATGTGAAAATGACGTCGGACTGAGCAAAATTTGTAAAAACCTGAACATTGGTTGATGTGGGATGGACTATAAATCTCAATGAATATCAAAAACATTTAAATTGATTTAAAAGATTGTAAGTATGGGAGAACAAATATGAGTATGTATCACTTAGGTATTTTGTTTAGATATTTCTTTTATCAAACTTTAAAAATGGTACATCAATTTTGAAACAAACACCCTGTACATGTATAATTTCTTTTTTTTTCAGAAGAAAAACATTGTGTTTGGGCCCATACCTTTGACGGGCGTTCTTTCTTTCTTGGCCCAAACGCCAAGTGCATTTTCGTGCACACACATGCGTTTTCAGTAAAAAGTTAAAACTTTTACATACGCATTAATGTTTCGACGACCACTATAACAAATACATGTACCGTTATGGAGTTTATATCCAATATACAATTCACAAGATTAATTTAATATTTTTCTACAAGTAACCATCAGTTTTTAATTCAATAAATGTCTATTGTTTTTAGACGACCATATTACTGTTATAGTACCTAAATATACATTCATGATACATAACGAATGGCGGACATGTAGTTTGATGAGATGGTGGAAGTACAAATGTATCAATACTTATTAAATACTTCTTAAATGACCTTATGTTGAAATTTAGTATAGGCTTACTACACTTGTATTTGATGTAAATAATTAATTGTTATAAGGCTTATATTGTTTGCTATACCTCTTATAAGTTAGTTAGTTATGATGAGTATTCCAATTCTAAATCTCTAGGTACTCTCTGTTAAGTGACGTAAACGTATATTTTTCTTAGATACCCGTTAATTGGTTTGGGAGTATGCTGTCCTAATTTTACTTAGATACAAATTGATTGGTTTGACATTATGATGCTCTAATCAAGCGAGCAAATTACGAATATTACGTATACAATAGTTATACACAAGAGAGGAAATACGCAATCCAATTGCATACAGAATCGACGTGATTAATCCTTTGGGAATCAACGTTAATGAACGTTGCGTTATTATTTGTGAATATTATCTGCAGATTCGTCTCGTAATACTTTTTCGCTTCTCTGTTTGTCAAATTTTAAAAGATCGTCATTATATCGTCTTCCAATTTGGACTCGTTATGTTATTTGACGTACATACAGTATGTGACACTTCGTTCAAATATTACGTGGGAAGAATTCGAGATAGCACGAGATGCTCTAGAATCTTCCTTAAACCAGAACTTTCATTCTCCCTGTCATAAAGATCTAGTTTTAACGAGGTTGGTATGTTCTGGTGAATGAAATTGCTTACTCGTCTCTATAAGGTTTTATTTTTAACTTAACAGATATGTTTTTCCCGATGCTGATTAGGAATGTTGGTCCCTGTCTTATGAATTTCTTCTTTCTTTTCATTGGTTTTTTCCCGTTGAACTATAAGAATTTGTGAATATTGTTCTGTTTGTAATTATATTAAAGTGTCATTCGTCATAGTTATGATATACTTGTTTGCACTTATCTCTCAAGGATACCATCTTTCTGTGTCCCCCGTTAACTTTTCATATGCTAACTTCGTCTCAAGAACTGCTGGGCCAATTTGAACCAAATTAAGTAGAAAGTATTCACATGGATAGCTATTCAAGTTTGCGAATAAAAAGGGCCTGGCCCCCATATTGGCCTATACGGGGGCAAACTGGGATACAATTAGGTATATTTTAGAAAAAAAAACTCCTTTTCTCACAAAGTTGTGCTCTGATTACTTTCATATTTTATGTGCATGATCCTTAAGTAAATGTTTATAAAAATACGTTGTATAAACGAACAACTCGTGGGCACTTCAGTCGACATAGGCTACTATATCGAGTAAATGCCTTGTAAACTAAAAAATGGTTAACATTTTGCATTTCAATTTTTACAAAACTTGCTATAGATGTTCCTCGAATTATCCCCTTTCCTATTTGAGTCCGACGTTGCCAATCCTAGCCCAATACGGCTGCCCTGGCTTCCGATTGACTGAGACATTTTGACTTCTTGTCATGCAAGAACCGTAGATAAGATTTTCATGAAACCTGATTCCGATGTTCCTTGCATGGTTCTCTTTCGGATTTGTGTCCGACGTTGACAAACTCCATCCATTATTGCTGCCCTGGCTTATGATTTGCCGACGCATTTGCGACTTCTGTTCAAGAACCGTTGATCGGATTTTGACTTGGGGTTGTAATGCTCATTTACATACACATCTGTGAAGAGTATTGCAAACTAAATTCATGTCAGATATATTCATTGCATAATGTTTATAATCTTTATATAGAACATAACTCGTAAAATGTTTGACTTGGATTGCTCAGGTGACTGTTATTCTTGTTATATTTAACAGTATGCTTTCCTAAGTGTGAAATTGAAAATGCGTTGTGTTCAAGTCGTGCTATGGCGAAACATATAATTTCGTGTAGTTCTTTTTCGGCGCAACCGTTTAATTGGACTTGTGGATGACGTCGTTTGTACTTGACTGTAACCCATGTCATGTACAATGTCCTAGAATTGGCCGGACTTACTGAAAACATGTTGCTGTTTACAAGGACCCGTCCTAAAATTGCAAACGTCAATTCCCTAACATATACGTATGTTCACATGAAAAGAAATGATAATACATTGCGACCACTGTGTGCTCAAATTCAAATGTGCATGTTCGAGTTATATTTTGGGCTCAGGGTAAATGATGGCCGCCCTTAATTTGAATTTGCGGTCCAAAGGGCAAAAACGGGTCAACTTTAAAGGTGTATTGTGAGTACAAAACAACATATTTTTAAATGATATTTCAATGCAGAGTTACATTAGACCTTCCATGACATTACCTTGAAATATTACCTCGTTCTTTTTACATATAGCTGTTCACAAAAACCCAGTCAATACGCACTCGACAAGCCGTCAGATTGGGTATTTGACGGCCGCCCGTACTTTGAATTGGGCGACCGTAGAAATAATATTGTTTTTACGGGCACACTTTGAAGCCGAAATTAAAGAATTCTACACTTTGTAATTAAATCTGATTAATGTTAAGTGTTGAATGTATACATATTTGCTTATCAAACAAAAACCGCTTTTGTGTTTAAATATTTTATGATGAAATTATCGATCTAAACGGTTGACGATCGCCCTGGCAATTTGTAGCACTCGTACTCAACATCAAATTTATAGATATCATTCAACAAACTATCATGGATACTGTTTCATTCATTGCATATATCCACATGTTTTTAAATATCTTAATTTGGTGGGTGATATTTTGAAATGTACTTTACTTACACCTCTATCAAAATCAGCTACAGAGCAAGCACATGTAAAATAAAAACGCCATTGCAAGGGCTCGTCCTTCTTTCTGAACTATCTCTATTACTTTCGTTTCCCGTTCCTGTCACCGCTTCTCTTCCTGTCCTATCTTTTGGTTTTTCTCGTTTGGTCTTTTGTCACAATATCGTTGAAAGATTCTGGAAGTGACGTTAAGCCCTCATTAAACACACAAATGAATATATTTAAAAGCTTAATTGTGAGAGTGATACTGTTGGACAATTGCACTAGGCATTTTTATATCTTGTTATATGCATAGAATATTTTGGATTGAAAGTTGCAGTGGTACACTATCATATATGAAGATCACAACAGTATTCATACCAATTGAAAAAGGTACAGAAGCGAAACACTTTTGGGTCGATTACATATAGAATTTAAAGATTTATGATTTAAAGCAGAACTGGAAAATTTAGCCAAATGACGGGCGCCCGTCAGAAGAATTCTTACTCCGATGTTGGAGATTGAAGTAGGTTACCATTCCTCATTTTAATTTTTCTTGACACAATATCAATTTATACGAAACAAAATGGATGTTTATAACGAAAGTCAGTAGGTTTATTCACCTCGAGTCTCCCGTTATTTCGTAGTTGCTGAACCAAGCTGACAAATACACAAATCTCACGTTATAGGCTTTGACCGGAAGAGAACTTTAATCTTTAATTTATATTCATATATAAGTGCGATTTTTAGTCATCATCAAGTTTATGCCATACTACATAAACTATGATAAAGAGCAGTATTCACAATTAGAATTGAGATACTAATATTAGATTTTTAACTCTTTTTTGTAGTTAATTTAAACCCCTACACTGTTTACTGCGCCACTTCACTTTTTAGTCCATCGTCCGCCGTTCGTCGTCAACTTTTACATTTTAAACTTCGCCAAAACTACTGAGGCATTTTTAACCAAACTTGCTGTGAGTGTTCCTTGCACGGCCTTCTTTTAAATTTTGCCGAATTTAATCCAATATTGCCACCGTGGCTTCCGATTGGCTGATACATTTTCGACTCATTCACGAAACTTGTTGCACATTTTCCTTGCATGGTCTCCCTTCCGAATTGTGTTCGATGTTGCCGAATTTCATCCAATATGGCCAATTTGACTTCTGATTTGACGTCTTGTCAAGAACCGTTGATTAGATTTTTACGAAACTCGATGTATATGTTTCGTGCAGGGTCCCCTTTCAGATTTGTGCCCGTTGTATCCGAACTCCATTAAGTATGACCGCCGTGGCCTATACTTGAATGAGTCATTTTCGACTTTTTAGTCCATCTGGACCAAAGGTTCAAGGTGGACTTTTCCCATACAAATCCCGTCCGTCGTCCGTCCGTCGTCCGTCGTCTGTCGTCCGTCGTCCGTCCGGCGTCGTTAACTTTTAACATTTTCGACTT
>JAUMGZ010208455.1:0-12093 GCA_032359645.1 Pododesmus macrochisma | reverse complement strand
CTGCAAGTACTTGATAAAGGAGATGTCGTACAAGTACTTGATTAAGGAGAGGCCCTATAAGTACTTGATAAAGGAGAGGCCCTACAAGTATTCAATAAAGGAGACGCCCTACAAGTACTCCATAAAGGAGAGGCCCTACAAGTACTCAATAAAGGAGATGCCCTACAAGTATTCGATAAAGGAGACGCCCTACAAGTACTCGATAAAGGAGAGGCCCTACAAGTACTCAATAAAGGAGAGGCCCTACAAGTACTCAATAAAGGAAAGAACCTAATAATAAAATGTATATAAAATTGTGTGACAAATTAGTTTTTACTCACTTTATTTGAAAGAATAATTTGAAAGTTTATCATCCCATGAGTCTTTAGGAACGGGTACAAATTTTGAATTTTGTAGATATTGATGAATGTGAAGAGAGACCTGGTATATGTAGAGGTGGAACTTGTTTAAACACAGCAGGCAGTTATCTGTGTGAATGTCCAGACGGTCACGTACTGGGACCTGATGGTCAGACTTGTTCAGGTAAGCAAACTGTCATTGAATAAAATATTATGAGACTTTAAGTTTTACAAGATTAAGACCAACATATGTTTAATACATAGTTTTCAGACCCTCCCTCTGACATCTATTTTAAGCTCTGTTGTTACACATTTCTAAACATTTGTTGAAAGACAGGACATATTATGTTATCATGTTGTCAGTTGGTTGGGTGGGCTGCTATGCATTTTCCACTCAGATCTGGAGTATTTATTAACAAATTAACTTTAAACTTTAAGCCAAGTTTATTTACCATCAAAACTCAGACAAGTTTGATGTCCTTTATTATCTGACTATTACTAATGGAGTTATTGCCCCTTGCCTCTGTTATCGTTTATACTCAATATCTTGAGTAATAACATTTAAGCATATTGTGTGCTGTTTGCAGTTCTCTTGTTATTGATGATTTTTTTTATCAGACATTATTGATGAATGGTATATACAGAACAACTATTGTCACTTATTTCTTAAGTGCTACTTTCTTTGGGATGTTGTGTTTGAATTGCAACACCAGTCAGAAAGATGAAACTTAAAACTATAATAAAGTGATAGTGAATAGTTGATGCTTAAAAATGATTTTGGCATTTTTGGAAAAATGTCTACTATACTTATCTAATTTTACCCCAAAAAATGTCTGAGATCATAGACCCTAATCAACTTTGCTTAGCCTCAATTAACAAATGAATACAAAAAATCCTAATTGTTCTATTAAAGTTTAAATAATGACAAAGAAATACAGGGGTCGAAATAACCGCTGGTCGTGGGATACGACAAAATATAGGTGACTTAACCGCTCTTGGCCAGTCGTACGCCTTTTTACATTGTAAATAACTGACATGTTTTTGTAACAACATCATTTTTCAAGCTCGTTCTACGGATTATAAATGCAAATGGAGTGCTTTTAACAAATTATGTAGGTAAACCACAGGCACTTGTTTCAATCAATTACCCATCCCAGATATTACCCAGGGTCGACAACGTATCATACACAGAAAGGTGCTTAACTCAATTTTCAAAATTTTTGTAATCATTGCCGATTGCCAATCCAACCCTGGAAATGAAAACTGTACATGGTTAAGAAATTTTGAAGATGACTTTGGTAGCAATGGTATACATGATTGTGAAGCATATTTCGAATGATATATAGGTTTCTGTTGATTTGACAAAGTGAGATTGATATCTAGCAAGAAATTGAGTTGGCATACAAACATTTTGAAAATTGAGTTAAGCACCTTTCTGTGTATGATACTTTCAACCAGATTTGGCAGGAAGCATCCTTGGGGAAAAGGATTCAAGATTGTACAAATGAAGTCCCTGACACCCCCCTCCCTCCCAACCCCCACCCCCAAATGGGACAGGTGGGCAGGGCCAAAATGGGTAAATTTGACAGTATGCTTTTAAACGATATCTCTGAAACTACTGAGCAGATTTCAACTAGATGGACATTAAGGCCCAATGGGCCTCTGTTTATTTATCATATACTCATCTATATAAGTAAATTAAAGGTAAATCTTAAGTGTATGATAAATTTGTTTAGTTGTATGAACTTCAAATATTTACATTGACCTTTGTTTTGGTTGGTCAAATTCAAATATTTTCCTTGTGGTGACATTGACTTCTGTTTTGGTTATGTTTTATAGATATTGATGAGTGTTCGGAGAGTCGGAGTGTATGTAATAACGGCATCTGTGAGAACTTCCTCGGAGGCTACCACTGTCGCTGTTTTGATGGATATGTACCCAACCAGATTCACACCACATGTATAGGTGAGTTGTATTTCAGTACAGTGTTTTATCTGAAAATGTGGGGGGGAATCAATTACGTTCAAAATCACACCTTTTGTTGTTTGTTGAGTGTTATTGAGCTCAAGCATTGCTATTGATTATTCTTCCTAAAAGAATTTTAGAAAAGATTAATAATTATATCAATAATTTCATCAAATAACTCATTGTATAAAACTATTATAAAAATACTTCTATTTGCTTTATGAAAAAAAAACTAAAAAATTTAGTTGCATTGAATAGTTAAGTTATATTCAATGTAAAAATTTAAGTTCCTTTTTTCTTCAGATGAAAATGAGTGTGCTGTTGGTAATGGTGGATGTATGTCTCAGTGTGTGAACACTCCAGGATCCTTCACCTGTGGATGTGGACATGGATATATATTACTACCAGACCAGAAAACATGCAGAGGTCAGTATTAACCATGAAATATATGAAAAGTTCTGTTATCTAACTTAAATTTTAATCAAATCTTGTGCATTTTTCAAATTTGAAAATACCAACAGTGTTAGCATCTTATAATTGAGGTCTTTCTCTGCCAACCTGTATACAAATATTATATAAATATATATATTTAGCAAATATGATAGCTTTTCACATTTTTGACTTCTTTTCCAAAACAGCTAAACCAATATCATCCAAACTTGAAAGAAGGCATCCCTATGGGGAGGGGTATCAGGTTTGTTCAAATGAAGAGGCTCTGCCCCCAGGGTAGCCATTAGAGGGGCAAAAAGGGGCTTAATGCTTTGATTTGTAGTAACTTTAGGGCATGGAGAACCAACTTTTTTCAGGGGTCACAAGTATTCAAATGCCAGTCCAGATGAAAGTTAAGGCCCGATGGGCCTCTTGTTATAGTAGTTCTTCTGTTACTCACAGTGATATAGAGTTATCTAATGTTTCAGCTTGGAATATTCTGCAAAATTACTCTGAAAATTGACTCTTGTTCAGATTTCTGATTTCAATAATTGTGTACACGGACAATGGATATAGTTAGTGATTTCATTGTTTATGTGTCACATTCTTATGTTTTAATGGTTACTGCCACTGTATCAAGCCTTCATGTTTCACTCTTTAGTGGCATCGGTTGGATGTAAGTGTTCCAAGTCTTAAAGAATTATTATTTGAAAGTTAGTAATTTACTTGATAATAAAACTTGAATATTTCTAGCTTTGGCTTGTCTGTCAACATTCAACTTCATAAACAAAAGGATTCTTCACTCCTGTTGAAACAGTAGGGTGTCTTCAGACATATGAGTTAATAGACTGTCAGGGATTAATCTAGCTTTATTTTGCTGTCATTAAACGGCACTTTCCCCTCGAGGAAAAGGCACCAAATTTCCCCTATTTCCCCCTCAAAATTCCCTTTTTTCCGGCAAAATAGATATTTCAAAATCTTAAAAGTGCATTCAGTGTTACTGCTGTTGATTGCCATTTGTGCATTGGTCAATTTTGAGTGAAAATCGGCGCATGAAAAATACTTTTTGCATGATATTTGGTGCAAGACCTATCTGTGTATAATTTTGTAGGAAAGCGAAAGTAACTTATTTACGCAAGATACCTCGCCCAGGAGCCATGTGCTTTGTTTACACCTGACAAAATTGCCTCCATATAAACCTATCCGTCTTCAGGTGTTTATTATTACAAAGCTAATTAAATAGAATGCGTTCTGAGTGGATTGTTACACAACACATAAATGAGGACTAAGATATGCTTGGGTATACGTAACAGTTACAGCATAAAGGCAAACTTCTGTGATTAACGTTGGTTGACTGACAAGTTTGTCAACTTGATTGCAAGTCATGCTGGTACTGCTTCTTTGGTGATTGTTTGTATATTTGTACTTATTAACTGTTACAATAAAGATGTGTTCACGGTGTAAAAGTAGAGTTTGTGGAGAATGATTATGATTAACTTACAGATGAAATGATATAAACAGATTCAAAATATTTGAGTGAGGAAAAATGTGAATGTGACATTGATACTGTTACTTCTGAATTCTGTGTGTATATTGTCCAGACAATTGAAGTAAGGAGTATTGTGTGCTAACTAAGTAATAAATTTTAATAAATCATCTTTGCTGGTTTATTTTGAAACATTATATAGAAGAAAAATAATGTACTTAAATTAAAATTTCAGAACAACAAATAAGGATTGAAGTTTTAAATAAGCTAATATATATAACAAGACCCGCTTTTTCTAGACGAAGGTGATTGATTTGATACTCCTAATTAGCTTAAGAATAGATAAACATGAATAGAATATGAAAACACATACAATGTATTAAATTTGTCTAAATTATTATTTAATCAATTCTTACTTTCTTTTTTTATTTTTAATACATTATTCATTTCGAAAAAAATATTCTTATTAAAGTTTCACATCTAACAGTGAACAAATAATAAAAGTCTTAATTAGGCAAAACATGCTTTTATTTGCAGACAAAGTTGCTAAGGGAAGTCTTAAGATACTGACTTTATTCTGGGTAATAACAGCTAGTACACATGAATATCTTACATTCACATACAAGACAGTCGGGTTGTGTATTTTTCCCCCAAGTAGGGAAAAATTCCCCTTTTAACCGAAAGGGCACTTTCCCCCAAAACCTAGATTAATACCTGGCAACGGTCATCCTTAATGCTATACATTCAATTCCTATAATTTCTGTATTTATATTTGATATATTTCAGAATACATGTTTCTATAGTTATTTTATATATTTCAGGATACTTGTGCTGTTTTTTTTAAAGTTATATTTGATATATTTCTGGATACTTGGCCTATTGTTTCCATAGTTATATTTTATATATTTCAGGATACTTGTGCTGTTGTTAAGAAGTTTATGGAGAGGGATCCAACAGAGGTCAACTTTACATTGATGGCTTTAGTTAAAAAACCTGAATAATTAAGGACAAGGTCATGACAAATTGCCCAGAAAGACTGCATGTCAGGAACAGAGACTTTACAATAGAATGATCAAACAACTATAGATGACTTGAATCATCACAGGAGAATCTGTGTCCTGTCTCTTTAAAAGAGATATTAATGGTGTTTAATCCTTCCTAAATATTTTAAGCTTTGGTAATTTTGGGACCAGCTTAAATTATAATGGCTATATTTGTTATTACACTGACTTTATGCATTTTACAATCACGAGTTGGCTTCATATACAATATGTATGAACTGTGTGGTGAACTTAATATGTAATGCCTTGAACATAATGCTTTAAAATTGTAAAACAATCATATATATAAGCAGTCACTAGTCTAACATTGTTATGCAATGCTAATTGTCTGCAAGAGATTGTGTATGCTTCCGATTTTTTTTCGTGACAGAGAGTCTTATGTTTTTACATATTTTGGAAACGCTCAGAACAATTTTACACAAAGAAAAAAAAGGGATAATATCTGCTTCTTTCATGAAATGAGCACAGAATTTGTTTGGTGAGAGTTCAAACTTCTCACAAGCTGACAAAATTAATAATTGGCCATCATAATTTGGATACATCACATCTTATTACCATCAAGCACTCAAGTCTTTCTTTGCATTTATAAGTTAAAGTTGGCAACTGCTCTACGGAGAATCATTTGACCAGCTTTGGACCAATGAAAATTCAAGAATGATTTCATTTTATAATAATTGTTTTCTATAGTGGGACATCAATTATTTTTTACCAGATTTGAACTTTTAATATTATTGCTTTCACATTTGTAAAATTACAATATTTTTTTTCCAATGCAATTGTTAATGCCCTTTTTTGGGAGGTTGAAATATTCAAAGATTGATCAGGCCCATGAGTAAAGTGGATACAAGTTGGTCATATATTCAGAACTGCGTTTGTTGATTAAGTAATAAAATGCTTATTTTATGCTTGTACGGGTAAAGTTTAAACATATTTCTCGCGGGGTACTTGGACCAATATGGTTTGTTATTGCCTGGTGGTCTAAGGTTGAGGCAGTAACACCAGATTTGTCCCAATACCTTGGAATAAAAGTTTTCCACTATTGAAATTGGTGTATACTGATCTTATAATTCAGTAGTGATTAATAAGTGTATAGGAATCATGCATAATAAACCTGGAATGAGATGGCAGAGGAAGACAGTTTTTAAGTTGAACTACTTGTCTTGTTCACCATTTATTTTGTAAATGATATCCCTCTGCATTATTTGCATATGTATGCTTGATTAAGATTACAAAATTATGTATATGGCAATGTTGGTGCACAAGTAATACATGACATTACTATGTTTTCATATTTATTGATAAAACTCAAGATGATTTGTATGGCAATGTTAGTGCATGAGTATGACATGAATGATAATACTCAAGGATGAAGTTTGATAATTGCTGGTATTACCAGACATAAATACAGATATCATGCATAATTAAGGTGCTAAGAAAAGATGCTAGCTAATTGTCTCAAAGCTGACTAGCTAGTTTCACTTTTGTCTAGTAACAGACATTCAACAATGGCTTTTTCTGTTGTTAACTCGTCAACAGTTTTGATACATAAACATTTCCAGAAGGTTGTGTTCACAATAAAATACACATGTTGTTAAAGATTCATGCTGCCTTGTTGTATCAATGTTATTTATTGTGATGAGAGTAAATGTAAAAAGCTTTACATCTTGTTTTATGTGTTTCATTATTTAAGTATCTACAATAAGGTGTCAACTTCTCAACAGGCCATGAAGGATTCTTTCTTGACATCTCATGTTATATAACATAACAAAATTTGGGTGTGGTGGTGAACTTGAATCAACTCATCCAACTGTGGGGAACATTATATCCAGACATGTATATCAACAGATTATTTGAGAAGCTTCCAACCAAGCTCTGAGAGAACCAGCGCACCTGCAAATGAGATTGTTATATGACCCTGTCACCCTAGGTAAGGGAGTTATTCCCCTTGTCACCCTAGGTAAGGCAGTTTTTCTGTTCAAATACTGAAATGAATTCAGGAAAACTAAATTGTCCATATTTGACATATTCCTTCTTATTTCTTTTTCAATACATACATGCAATTTCCACATTAATTAGACTAGTAATTAGGCTTACTACCTTATACACCACATTCACAGTTGTTCTATGGAATGTTATGAATTCAAAATATTTCTTCAATATTATATAAATATGTAATTGTAAAGACAAGTCAAGATTCCAGATGAACATGGGGAAACCTGAATATGTACAATAAATGAAGCAACAAGATTGTGATAAACCAGAAAGTCCCTAGTCTAAAACACTTTGCACACCTATATTAGTATTTTTTGCATATATGTTAAATTGCTTACGTGAGCAAATGTGGTCGTATGAATGCATTTACATATATGGAAACTATACTCGTATGAGTAAATTAGCACCAAGTAGGTAGGTGCAAATTTTATACTACATGTGAGCAAAGTAATGAGGAATATTGTGATTGTCTCCGCCGTCTGTAAGTCAGAAATCCGTCTAAACGTTCGTATGTCATTCCCTTTAACTTCTACACTGTCATAGTTGCCAACTCTCCCTATTTAGGAGGGAGTCTCCCTATTTTTCACATACATTTTTCACTTTTGACATCAGTATAATTTCTTAAACTTGCTTATCAACTTGCTTTAACTTAGTGTATTGCACAGAACTGCTAAAATGAGGCAGTTTACACTACTTCTTTGTCATTTAGGGCATTGTATATCGATATTGAAGACATTTTAAGATTTTGCTACGCGTTTTCTCCCCCTGGACATTTAAAAAAGTTGGCAAGTATGGAAAGAGCATAGTATTACTTTGTATGTGTTTGAAAACATACAAAGTTTAAAATTTTTGTTATGAAGGCTCTTTTATGTGTTTCATCCATATCAAAGTAAAGATTTAAAGGTCTACAGAGTTAACCCATGCAATTTTTATTTTTATATATAAAACATGTTTGACTTATCTCCCTTGGGCTGTCACAAATAGTATCTTGTCTCCTTGTTTCATTTGTAATCCTTCATGTTAACTTAATGTATAAGCACAATATTTAAAAAAAATTCTTTTATGGAATGAGGTTAATAGCTAAGTAACTCATGGTGAGATTCAGATATCTGCATCAGTTTTTATATACCGGTATGCTATATGGCAAAATCTGAACTGCTGTAAGCTGACAAAAAATAGAGTAAAGATTTTAGTTTGATCTTATGCAAATTTTCATGAACTGCTATAATCATCACCTCAGGAATTTTACTCAACAACAATTCAATTCTTAAATGAAACTATAGTGCTATTCTTATCAGATAGAAATCAAGACCCAACAGCCGTCTCTTTTTAAAATATTTAAGACAAACCAGAAGGTTTTTAGTCCTATACACAAAGACCTTTGAAGATAGATTTAAAAGAAAATCTTTTCTATATACAGGAGTTATTAGAAATGGTGGGGAGGAACCTAATATCATTCCAGAAGAGACAGAACTTCTTTACTTTATTAGAACTCCTTTAGAATCAGAGATGGAGGCCCTGAAAAACAAAGTTAAAAACTGCATCGAAGGCAGTGCTATTTCTACAGGTTGTGAGGTAATTCTGTTGTTCTTGTGATGTATATGTACAAATAATGAAGTAAAATTCTCTCTAAGTGTTAATGAAAAAGGAGCAGTTTCTAGACCATCTGGACCAAAGGTCCAAGGTGGACTTTTCTCATACAAATCATTCACATTTTTACCTCTTCTCAAAAGCCACCAGACGAAATTAAACCAAACTTAGTAGGAAACACCCCCAGGGGGAGGGGATCCAGATTTGTTCAAATGATTGGGCTGGGCCTCTCAAGTTGATAAAAATTTGACAAAATTTTTAAAAATCTTCTAAAAATTGAAGGCCTAGAGCTTAATGCTCTGGTATGTAGTATCCTTAAAATTTAGAGAACTAAGTTTGTTCAAGGCATTACCCTGGGGTGAAAAATAGGTTACACATTTTGGGATCAGAGTTCAACTCTATAGAAAATAGAAAACTTTCCACATTTCCACTGCTTCTCCAAAGCCAATGGACCAAAATTAAACCGAACTTAATGAATTTATTTGGTTCGGCCTCCAGGGTGTCAACTAGGGGGCCAAGTTGAGGAAACTTTGATAAAATTTCAAAAAACTTCTTCAAAACATGAGGGTTTAGAACTTAACGCTTTGTTTTGTACATTGTAGTATCCTTAAGGCATAGAGAACCAAGTTTGTTCAAGGTGTTACCCTGGGGTAAAAAAAAGGTTAGGCCTTTTTTGGTCAAAGTTCACCACTATAGTGTTAACTTTTCACATTTTCGACGTCTTCACCAAAACTACTATACTTATTAAACCAAACTTGGTTGGAAGCAACCCCAGGGAACAGGAAGTCAGATTTGTTCAAGTGATTGGGTTTTGTCTCAACAGGGCGCCACAAGGGGGCCAATATTTGGCTTAATAATTGTATATTTTCTTACCTGGGGATTGGAGAACCAAGTTTGTTAAATGTGTTACCTTGGGAATAAAAAATAGATAATATGAGTTTTTTGGTCAAATTTCAACACTGCATAATGTTTACTAAATTATCACTTTTTCGACTTTTCCTCGTAAAACATCCCTAGGTGAAGCGGATTTAGATTTGTTTAAATTATTAAGCTTAGTCTGAATGGTCACAGTTAGGGGGCAAGTAGCGGACACTTGACAAAAAATATAATTCTTGAAATGCCGAAATGAAGTCAAATTATAGGCCTATATCAACCTTGTCTTAATTTTTAAATGCCTGGATGGCTAATGCTTCATACCATGTTTATAATTTCCTGTATGTTGTCAATATAACTGGTGCCATAGTCTCGTGTTTGAATGTCAACTTGGAACTCTTTTCTACATGCAGTCACCATAAAGGGGCCGCAGTGGCCTAGTGGTTAAAGTCGCCAACTTCTAATCATAAAAGCCTTTCACCTCCTAGGTTCGATTCCCGTCCGGAATGGCCTACTGTGAGAAAGTTGCCAAGTATTTGCCAAATGTCGGTGGTTTACTCCGGGTACTCCGGTTTCCTCCATCAGTAAAACTGGCACATCTGTAAATGACCTTAGCTGTTGATCGGACAATAAGCCTTTAACACAAACAAAAGTCACCATAAAGATAGATATTGATTGGATAAATTTGTTGTTGTTTTTGACACTTTTCTGACACTTGATATTTTAAGGATAGCATTTATTTTACATTGGTTAAAATAAAAAGGTATGGAAGCATCTTGTTTGTTCAGCTTACAGAAAATATTTTTGTTTCAGGTTGAGTATGAGTTTTCAGAAAAGAGTTATGTCTGTTTGATGTCTAACAATCCTATGGCTGATGCTTTTGAAGAAAATGCCAAATCAATCGGAGTTCAATTTACACAAAATCAAGAACTGATACAGAAATTTGGAGGTTCCACCGATATGGGCAATGTATCCCATCTTGTACCAAGCATACATCCAAAGTTCTATATGGGAACGTCTTCTGCAAACCATACAAAGGAATTTGAGGTGGCATCAGGTAAAACCATTGACAATGTTCTGTTACTGGACTGTGTAGTGATTTCTTATATCCCAGATATTAAGGAAGTGTCATCAAAATTCGCCCCTGTGCTTAACACCTTATTGTGATAACTTCAAGCTTTAAAGCAAGGTTAATTTCCATACTTTTTCAGACAAATTTGATATCCACTTGTATTGGACTGTAATTGATGGAGTTATGCCCCCTGGTTTCATATAAAACATTAAATCTGATCAATATCTCAGATTAACTATTAGCTATAAATTCACTTCAGACTTTATGACCAGGTTAATTCCCAAGAATTTTGGGACAAGTAAAATATTTATTATTGTCTGATGTAATTTATAAAAACATGAATGCTCTTTTCACAAGATTTTCTTTCTAATATCAAAAGGTTAAATACAATACTAAAAGAGTACTGTAAAAAAAAACAATGATCAAAAGTGTCCTCTTCCATACTAACCTTCATTCTTGTTTATGCAGTAGTGGGGACGTTCGTGTCTTTTTAACATGGCTTTAGTTAAAATAAAACCTTGCAATTTAGGATGTAGGTAATCCTTTATGTCTTGCCGACATACACGTTGTGTACTGTTGTCTAAATTGATTCTCAACCACCCCTATATTTAGTGTAATAAAGTACTATCAATGTTATTTATTTCATAGGGGATGAAGCTGCTCAGACATATACTTTAGCTATAGCCAAGGGTCTGGCTATGACAGCTATAGACATCTACACAAAGGCTGGATTTCTGGATGAGATAAAGGCAGACTTTGAGCTCAATCTACAACAGCAATCATAGTACATGCCTGATAGAAGAACCTTAAGTCTATCAGTATTACAACTTACCACAGATTGAAGATTTCTGAGAATTGCTGGAACCTCTTTTTAGCTTCAAAACCCAACCAGGCTTTAAACTACAAACAAAACTATCAGTCCGGATGATATCCTTAATTTTTTGTTGCTCGTCAGTACTCGGGTACTATTTCTGTATTCATGATCATTTTACTGTTCAGTATTCAGGAATAATTTCTGTTCAAGATCATGTTGCTGTTCTGTACTCAGGAAATATTTCTGTATTCAAGATCATGTTGCTGTTCTGTACTCGGGAAATATTTCTGTATTCAAGATCATGTTGCTGTTCAGTACTCAGGAATAATTTCTTTTCAAGATCGTGTTGCTGCTCAGTACACGGGAATCACTTCTGTACTAAGATTGTGTTGCTGTTCAGTACCGGTACTTGGGAATAATTTCTGTATTCAAGATCATGTTGCTGTTTAGTACTCAGGAATAATTTTTTTATT
>JAUMGZ010208454.1:0-13471 GCA_032359645.1 Pododesmus macrochisma | reverse complement strand
CAATGTACAATATGACATGTAGATAGATACAATGTACAATATGACATGGAGATAGATACAATGTACAATATGACATGTAGATAGATACAATGTACAATATGACATGGAGATAGATACAATGTACAATATGACATGGAGATAGATACAATGTACACTGACATGTAGATAGAACCAATGTGCACTGACATGTTATGTAGTGATGATGTGTATAGATAGATACAATATACAATGATGTGTAGACAGATACATTGTATTTTAATATGGTAATACACTGTTTGTAGTCGTGGAGTGATGTTACAGAAATTGACAAATTAAGCCGTTTGAATGAATTGTTTTTATAGTTCCAATGACAATTTCTCACAAATATCTCGTGATTTGAAAATATCAAATTCATAAAATTTAATATTTCTGATAAATGAAGCCAACATATCTGCTTATAACTTTGTAATCTTTGTACAAAAGTGTAATAAAGTTTGTTTGTATACAAGGATTTAAAGCCAGTTCCACATTGCATTGGAGTATGATGAAGTCTTCAGAAAAGAATTCATAACAAGCAGTTTTAAAGATGATTTAGAAGTTTGTAGGTTTGGCAGTGAAGTGTGTGTGCTTTCCGCCAAATTGAAGTTCATGCAAGAATGTATAGTAACACAACAACAGAGATATTTTACTTGCAGATACATACAATGTATAAAGTTTCTCATGCAAAACATGCAGATATGTATATAACATAGATTTGAACTTATATAGACATGCACTAAACATTGGTAATAACCTGAAACAAATCAATATTACTACAGACAAAACTTAAATCAAATAAAAAAATAAAAATAATAAGTGCTGACATGTTAGACTGTGGTGTTATTGGGTATGAATAGAGCTCAAATGTTAGGCTAAGGTGTTTGCTGTGAGAAGTCTGATCATTATTGATATATCAGGAATTTATATACTTTAAAAAATCAAAAATGAACTAAGTTTCCTTTAAAGCAATTAAAACATAGATTTTGTTATTTTTCATTTAAAAAAGTTCCATTTAAATCAAGAAATTCACAGACTGTCACATGTATAAAGGGAGACAATAAGTGCTTATGACTATACATTTGTTAGACAATAAGGGGAGATAATAAGTGCTCATGACTATACAGTGTTACACCACTATTAAGCCTAAGACATACGACTCTGGTCCATTGATGATGTACTATCAACTCCTAGTATGGAGGAAAGTTTGTGCTTTTTGTTGTCGTCTGCTGAAGTGAGGTTTGTAGCCGTGGCCTCACGGGGGATTGTGCGGGGAATTAGACCTGTTATTAGGAATCCACAGAGGTTAATTATCACAGCACACATCTCAGAAGGTAATAGAAACATATTATGGTTTAATGATTATGAAATGGATATTAACAGACACTTTCCCATAGATCTTAGTATAACACACAAGGTACCGGAATATCTGCTGACAGGTAAGAGCAAATTAATTCTATTATTAACAAACGCTGAACCCAGATGAATTAAACAATGGTTAGCAATGAGCAATGTAAGATTTATTGAAACACATTATGTGACTAGCTATGGAAACATTTAGACTGTTACGATCCAAAAGTGAAACAGTATCAGAATATTAATAACAATCAGGATAGGACGAACATCCATAGAAAAGTACTGAGTTAATCTTACATATTAGAACCTCAAAACAAATAATGAACATGAATTTATGAATAGTAAAAATGGTACTGCCAAGGTTACATAATGTGCCTGTCAGCTAGTTGTAAAGGATTGTTGCCTTGATGATAAAGTTTTGTGTTAACTAGAGCTACGTTGGAAGACATTAACGTGCTGCTTCTCCATTCACAAGAATGGAGGTTAATGTTGATTTTGAAAACAAGGTTTTGTCCATTCCTTTTAGTATGGGAATCAATCTATTGATCATGAAGTATATATCAGGAGAAAAAAAGGAAAATACACATTTTAATCAATTACAGTCAGATAATAGTGGATATTTAACTTCCTCAAGAATTCACAGGAGCATAAAACTGTAAATAGTCATTAGCTTTTGCATTAATGAACGTTAGCCTTATGTCTAATTAAGATATAATAGTTTAACTTTTCAAGACATTAAGCAGAAATTCTGTTTGGGTACCATAACTTATTTACAGTGAATAAAAGTTGAAATCAAACTTGTCTGAGAATTCATGAAAATCATTTTTCATTATAGCATGCACAAAACCAAGTTAAAATAACTTTTCTTATAACTTGCTTATTTCCTTAGGGTGAATTTTGTGAAAACAAATTTATTTCAGTTTCAATCTAATCAACAAACTTAACCATTTACAGATAGAACTGATTTGAAACTAATAACAGTTTTAGGGACCAAACCATCTACAAGACAGCACTTTGAGCATGTACAAAAACAAACAGGATATTCAGTTATTTATAATATCTTGGATTTTACACCACACAACCCTGTCTGGTTTGATGTTATGTGCCTACATAGATTCATGTTTATGGTTTGCCATCTATGACCCGTTTAAATGTATTTTTTACTCAGTTTCAAGCTTTATTATATATATTTAACAACATTGAATGAGCTGATTTTAACTGTAAGGAAATGGCTTATTGAATTTCACTGTGAAAGAATGATAAATGATAATAAAATAAATAATTTCTTGCACATTGTAATCTGAATTAAGAAAATGAAGAATCTCAAGGCTTCAAATATTGTTTCCTAAAACTAAAATTCAATTATAATTTGTTTATAATTCATAGCAATTATTTGATGACTATATAAACGTGTGCCATCTGACACTACAAACTACATGTGTGTGGTCCTAGCTGAATGTATTAGAAATATAAAGCCTAATAAATTATACAACATGTAATATATATGCGTTATAAAAATATATAACCTGTATATTTTATTAATCATTTTGTATACATTTTGTAGATTTATTACACATTTAAAAGTATACATAGCTAACTGCAAAAACATCAAGCTAAATACAATAATATTGAAATATATTACTAATAATTGTGTCAATCTTTAATGCTTAATTGATTTGTAATCTATCATCTATATAAGATGTTGATACCTTTTTCCTCTGCAAATCTGTACAAGCCTGCCATGGGATCTGCTCCTGGTGACAACACAAAAATCAGGGGAGAGAAATACTGTGAGTCACTGTAACATAGAGACAGGTCAAAGGTCGGAGGCTCAATATACTTCTGTCCCATCTTATCCACAATGAAGTTCTGAACAGCAGGTATAATCTGAAGAGAAATCATTTTTGTAAAAACTTTGTACCATTAGGCTAATCTTGTAAACATCTTGTACCATTTGGACAATCTATGAACTATGATCTATCTGAGTTAATCCTGGAGAAAAAAAACTTCCCTTTTTGATGTTAGCATTTAGTATATTGTGAGTAGAGATGTATAGCATATCTATAAAATCTATCCAGTATGTAAATATAAAATATTGCAATAAAGGATTCACAACATGCCTTTAAAGCAAACCTGGTTATGCCTGTAAGATTGCAGACACCAATCATTTACCCTGACCCCCCCCATTTAGGCTATAATGGAGTTTGGCACCGACAGACAGAATGCGAATGGGGATCATCCAAGCAACATCTAAATGTACATTTAATTTTATGAAAATTTGAAAAACAGACATCGATATGAAGTTTTAAATGTCTCAGCAAATTCGAAGTCATGGAGACCATATATATGACTTAGTCTGGCATTGTAGAACATGAATTTAAAATAGCACAATGCAAAATATTTCTACCTTAAATCTTATGTCAGTTTTAATTGGAATGCATCTTAGTTAAACAAGATTTAGCTTCTAACTTACCTTGTCTGGCCTAAGACATCTTAGAATAATCAAAGCTTCCAAGCGATTGAGATTATCACACCATGGTTTAGGCAGGGTTTCTGACTGCGGTGATTGCGAGTCATAGATCTGCTTCCAAAGATTTAACTATGATAGAAGAAATAATACATGACTAAGACTTAACAACTGTTGAACTAAGACAAAACAGCTTAGCAGTAATCAAAATTTACTTTGTTTCATCTCCTTTGTATCTCATAAATTTATATCTTTGTGGTGTATAAGCATGTTGAATGCAACAAAAAATAATTTTTGACTTATTTTTACCTTTTGTTTGAAGTGATCCATAAAACCTTTAAATGCTGGTATATCTGATGCTCTGACAATTTCTGCCCAAGATTTATCAGGCAGCCAATCGGAGGCAGGATTAGGGAATGGATTATCTAAAGCCACTCCTCCTGTTAATAAGAACCTCCACTCTCGATCATCCACCTCACCACTGAAGGAAGAGGACAAAAATGTGCAGTTGTATTGTAGGGTGTAAATACAAGAATGGAAATCTTTACTTTTTGACTATTCTTTGAATACATTTGACATACATTTTGTACTTGAAAGAACTAATTTCAAAATAGTCCACACAGAACTTAGTCATTTTCCTGGTTACCAATCATCACTTTTCTTGAATTTAGACTAATCAAAGACATATTCTTAAAAGTGCCATTGTAAATCTGTTACATCTTAATAACTGAATGTCAACAGTAGGTGTCTAAGTTATCTTTTAAGCTAGACATATGTAATATTCAAAACTAGAAAAGGGTGATTTGAAACTAGGAAAACGACTGTGCCCAAATATATATTTATAATACTTACAGCTGCTTAGCTATACCTATACACAGGAGGAAGGAAAAGAGCAGTTTGTCTTTCTCAAACAATGAGCGGCACACATTCCTGTATATACTGAATGTGAAATGGTGGTTCAAGTTGTCTATCCTCTTCTCTAGGTCTGGTGACGGCTCAGATTTTAGAATAGACTACAAAACATCATCAAGAAATAACATTATGTAACAATCTTGACTAGAGCTAGCAAGCCAATTTATAGAATTATAGTCTGATTTCAACAAACAAATATATATGAAATGATTTTATTACAACACAGATGTACACTTCATTAAAATGATTTGAATGATGCTTTGGACATCACATCATGACTATGACTTACATACAAAAATTATATGGAACTAGGACAATCCTTACACTTGAAATGCTCCTTATACTTGGTAAATAGTTTACAGTATAGGGGTGAGAATTTACCTGTTGTATTTTATGTTACACAGGTGAGAATTTACCTTTCATTATTTACAGTATGCAGATGAGAGTTTACCTGTTGTGTTTACATAATACAGGTGAGAGTTTACATGTTGTGTTTTACAGCATACAGGCAAGCATTTACCTGTTGTGTTTAATGGAAAAGGTGAGAGTTTACCTGTAGTGTTTTATAGTACAAAGGTGAGAGTTTACCTGTAGTTTTTATAGTATAAAGGTGAGAGTTTACCTGTAATGTTTTATAGTACAAAGGTGAGAGTTTACCTGTAGTGTTTTATAGTATAAAGGTGAGAGTTTACCTGTAGTGTTTTATAGTACAAAGGTGAGAGTTTACCTGTAGTGTTTTATAGTATAAAGGTGAGAGTTTACCTGTAAGTAAAGGTTGATAAACCAGGTGAGTGAGTATTGATACATGGGATCTATGTTAGCCAGGTCTGAGATCACAAAGAACAGTATGCTGCCATGTTTAGCTACCTGTAATATATGAATGAATAATCTA
The DNA here is from genome assembly GCA_032359645.1 of Pododesmus macrochisma. NCBI lineage: Eukaryota > Metazoa > Mollusca > Bivalvia > Pectinida > Anomiidae > Pododesmus > Pododesmus macrochisma. The sequence goes on along the minus strand of JAUMGZ010208454.1, from coordinate 7,829 downwards.
TTTCACAATTTTGTAGGTTACATAATAATTTTTTTATTTTCCTGTAAAGCATTAACAATTTGCAACAATATTTGCTATTACATGAACATGAACATGTAATAGTGGGATACAAAAGTTTACAACCCACTTCCTATATAACACATGGTGCACTTTAATTTCTATAGAATAAACATATTCAATGCTACACCATGACCTTCCATAATAAGACTTTACAGATTTCATTGATGATAAAGGTATACAAGGATACAGCTATAATGATAAATATATAGGAGCTAATATATAGTTACTTACTGGTTTATAACCATCCCTGACTTGATCTATCTCAGCCTCTGTAGCACTGGCTATCATCTGTTTCTCTGAGATTTCTCGTGACAGAACTTTACTGGATGACAGAATCTCGATGGCAGTCTCATCTTCTAATATGTTACCCTGTTACAATGACAAACAAGCATTATATAGTTTACTGTCCACTACATGTTGATTGCCAGCTGAATAAAGGGCCATAAGTTTGACAATTTTGAATTCTTAGCTTTAAGACGACTTTAATTTACCAAGTTATACTAACCTAACTGTCAACATTACAGTAAGTATTTTCTTCATCTTTCTTGTAGTGTATTCAATGTAAATTTATGTCAATCTCAGAAAAATTCAGCAAAATGAAACTTCCATCAAAACAACATGGACCAACCTGTGATGTTGAAAGCACTTCCAAGATCTTATCCTCGATCTCCTTCAGTTGCCGTCGGTTACGAGCACTCTCTATGATGAGTTCATTTTTCTTCTCTTCTAATTCTGGTTTTTCTTTAGCTGCAACTATTCCCAGGAGTTGATCATCCAGACCCAGTAATGTTATCATGAAGTTCAACAATGTCACCTAGGATCAAAAATAAAGAATGAAACCTCAAAGTTCATGTAGCACTGATTTTAAATGTAATATACTTTTAAATGAAAACATATCTTCTCATCAGTTTTTAAATGCCTTTTGTAATGAGACCTTTCTAAATACTTTCTAAAACTTTACCTTGACGGACACCTCTGGTAAATAATGTGGGTTGCGTAGACGTGTCGTGATGTAGAATTTGAAGTCTCGACTGTACTCGATTATGTGGTCACCGACTCTGATATATTCCATATTGTTCTGAAAATAAATGTACAGTCATATAGTAAGTATAAGATCACAAGATAATAGCACACGTCTTGGTTAAAGATAGGTCCCTATATCATGAGCTCTTTTATTAACTTACTCCTATATTCAATTATTTAGTTAATAAGATATATCCAGAACAGCGGCATCAACAGCAATCCTTAAATTCTGTCAGCAAGTTATAAAAGACTGTACCCTCGAGTGGGGTCGCTATATATATCTTTTAAGAGTGAAAAATATAAATATACGACCAGATGAGATGAAATATAAAGAGAATATTCTGTTTATTACATTTTAAATGATTCATTGCAACATTGCACCTATAGCTTCTTATGCCACATAACGCTACAAAGGTTCCCTTTCAAATGTATTATTATTTTCTTCAATATTAATATTTTCACTAAGTGACACCACTTATTTTACTCGTTTTGCTCTTTTAAACACAAAAATATATAGTTTTTTAAGGTTTTCTGAAGTTTTTCTAATTTTTTATTACCTTGCACTTCTGAAGTGGAGAATAGGCAGCCATTTTGTTTGGCATCAACTTTAATTGGCTTAGTGAAAATAACACGCTACCCATTGAATTAGCATTTATAGCATTTATTTCAGTAATAAATCCTTATATTTCATTACTAAAACATAATAAAAGAGTTTATCTATAATTATTGTCTCAAAACAATAAATGTTTTGGTGCAAGAATTCTACTGTTTAAGCAATCATATAGTAAATACCTGTTTAAATGTCTGCTTCAGTAATATAGGGTCAAGTATTGGATCCAACTCTTCTCCTACATTCTCCAGAAGACAAGGGTTACCAAACTGTGAAAGAAAGTATGAAAGTGGATTTAAAGTTAAATAGGGTTTTTTTTAAGTGAAAATGTCCATTTTGTATGGCAAATATTAACAAGTTTTAAAATTCCTTCGAATTTAACCTACATAGCAAATATGATAAAATCTTAATATAATTCATGAAAGAATATGTACAATGCTCAAAAACAAAGAAATTATCAAATGTCCAGTAAAAAACAAAGGTTATAACTCTTACAAATTTTGACACTGTATTGATAAAACTTGAAGACACTTTGAAATTATTTTGCTGGTGATTCTAATAAAAACATAAAGTTACAGCTTGGAAGAAAGAAGATAAGGACTTAAACTATAACTTGAAAAATAACGAAATTGAAAAAGATTTAGTTGGATCTCTCGAACCATATCGCTGTTTTGAACATCACAAATTACCACCCTTGTTCTGAAGTGTAACCAACCTGTACACAGTTCTCCAGTTGTCTGCTGTAGTTGGGGTTAGATAGCTTGATGACCTCTAACTTGTTGGCTTTTTCCATATTTTTTATCCACTTGTTGGCCTGACCTTGGGGGTCTATCATCAATGGCCATCGGTTAGCACTGGTCACTATGATGGCGTTCTCCACAGAGTAACTGAAACAAACATTCCATTACTTAGTACCAAACAATTCTAACATGTCTCCTACAAAACCTGACTTACCAAACTTATCACATTTAATAATTCAGAAAATACTGTTACATATTGTAATAGGACAGGTGAATTGCTTGGCATGGGAAAGGCAGAAAGAGACGGCAAGACAATATGGTACCGTACAGCAAGGGACATTTTGAAAGACGGGGCAGTACCATATGACAAAAGAATGTCCGCAAGACTTTGCAATACCTTATGTCTTAGACAGGCGTCAAGACTGTGTAGTACAGTATGGGAAGGGATTAGCTTAAGATCTTATGTCTAGGGACAGGTGTCAAGACTGTGTAGTACAGTATGGGAAGGGATAGGCTTCAGATCTTATGTCTAGGGACAGGTGTCAAGACTGTGTAGTACAGTATGGGAAGGGATAGGCTTCAGATCTTATGTCTTGGGACAGGTGTCAAGATTGTGTAGTACAGATTAAAATGTTTGAAATGTAATCAACGTATCTCTGTAAGAAAAATTTGCATTAGTATTAATGTAAGTTTAGGTAGTGCTCTTCTGATGTCTTTCCTCGTTCTATCATTACACAGTCTGATTTTTTGTTCTTTTTTAACTGCTTCACAGAAAACTTACTTATCAACAGGAAGTCCTGCTATCTGCCAGTCCCGTATCTTAACTGGGTCACCCAAGGTAGCATGTAGAGAAAATGTATCAGACACAGGGATGCCTTTCTCTTTACACATCACATACCACTTCTTAACGCATTCCTGTATAGAATCAAGAAACATTTCATACAACTCATATTCTAAAAGACAAAATCCTTATAGTCTTCAAGAAAATCTAAAACTTATACCTGTAAAAAAGAAGTTTTTAATCAATTAACATGTAGTTCATTAACATTTGATTGTCCTTGAAATTGAACACATGCATTTTTAAACGTATCACTTTTTAAATAACACGATACAAACTAGATGTACAAGTTGTTTATGGGAATAATCAGTATATACCTGTCTATAATCAAGGATGAAAGGTCCAAGGTAAGCAACCACACTAGCTGACAACAACACATCACCAACAATGTTTACATAGGTCTCAGATAAATTCTCCACATTCTGAAATATAACAGTATAAGTTGTTAAGCATTTGACTAATTTTCTTGAAATGGTGCACCTGTTATTGGAAAAGCATGCATGTTCACCAACTATAAAATCGTAGACTTATATGTGCTCAAGAGGATAATTTATATATTGTCCTGTGATCTGTGCTACCTTAGATGTAACAAGATGTTTGAGAGAATAACATTATGTTTCTTCATGTCTTATCATCAATATTTGTTGAATTTGAGTTGGTATACCTGAGTCCACCTCTCTTTCTCTCCACCAAGACCACTTATAAGTTTCTCTGCTCTTTCTATCTTTACTTTTGTCAATGCAATATTGTCTTCAAGATTCTACAAAGATATAATGATAATGGTATGAAACACATGTTACGTTTAAAGGACAAATCAGATATATGATTATATTTATTTTTTAATTAATTAACTCAAATAATATTTAAATAATTAATTAATTTATTTATATTTTTATTTTTTTAAGTAGTAGAGACATATTCTTAAGGTGACATATGCTTTTAATTTAACAGAAGAAAGGTATGCCATACACCGGAATGACACAGAAGCATGGCGACAGGTGACATGTGTAGCAGGAATGCTTACAATATCGCAACACCTGGTTTCGCTTCTAGTTTTTTTAATAGACGTTTCCTTATTCAGTTAATAAATGAATATTTTTTTATTTGTTTTGTGTGTGTCCCATGTTTTCCTTTTGTTGCAAATGTCCATGGACTTAAGGCTTTTGAATATCGTCTTGGTTTTTCGTATTTACTACTTTATATTCTACATTAATTTTTTTCTTTAGATTCCAATGTTGACACTTGATTCAAAGCTAGACCTAGAGTCTAGAACGAGGTTCACACTGAACAGTTGTTTTTGTCCATTATAGATATGATATTTATTGGTGGCCTTTTTCAGTTTGCCATCAGTATTTCTACCTTTTTCTCGTCTTGTTTTACAGCAAGGTTATCAATCAGCATGTTAAGTTTGTCTGTAATCTCTTTCAGCTGTGCCTGTTTCTCGTGAAGTTTTGCCAGTTGTGTAGCCAGTATGGCTTCCGCTGCTTCTAAACTTTGTTTTTTAGGATTAACAACCTGCAATCATGAAGCAAAAAACAATTTAACGCATCCATAAATATACACTTCAAGAATTTGTTCTAATAGAAAGTGACGTTATGAATCTTGAATATAGAATTAAAAACCTGTTATTGGGAATTTACTCAAAAGTCTAGTGATAAAGTTTTAAAATATGCATCTGACATATTATCGAGTTCTCATTAATAGGTTATATACATTCAATAGACAACTATAATCTTCAATTAACTTGGCTGAAAATATGCTATGAAGTGCTTTGAATTTTTTTGAATTCTTTTTTATAAAACAAGCAAATTTATAGCATATATGCCCCCCTCAAGATAGACATTTTTAAAAAAAAAAAAAAAAAACATTTCGCATTAACTATCAAACTAAACATGAATTGTGTTATGGGCTTGCAAACCATTTTTAGAGCAGTAAGAATAAGGAAAACAATTAACCTACTAGAGCTCCCAATATCAAACAGGGCCATCATCAAGATGGCCTGTTGAAGTCGCTCTATCCTAGCGTTGCCAGTAAATGATTATACCACCGGACAGAGTTTACTCCTAGAAAGGCAATTTTTGTTGCCAAACCAGGATACCCAACAGTAATCACCTTAAGGGGAAGCCATTTAATAAATAAAATATCGATTTATATGGCTTACAAACTGAATCTTAAACCTAACAGCTTACTTATGCCTATTTAGAATAAGCAGTGAGCAAGTCTTACCATTAGGCTAGTGGTCCATTCAAGGTACAAACCATCATATGCAATTAAGTTTGCTGTGTCCTAATATATCAGAATCCCAAATATGAGCAAAATATGACAATATCTAAATTTCAACCAATCAGAGGCCATGTCCGCCATCTTGGTGATCAAAACCACAAAAATCATACGCAATTAAGTTTGAAATAAATCGGATGTTGAAATTTTGACTAAACAGGAGACAGTATTTGGTCACATGATATGCAAATGAGATGAAAATATTCATTGCACATCATCAGCACATGATGAATTTTGTGTGCAAGTTTCATGTCAATCGGGGCGAATAGTAATAGTAGAGAAAAACTACAATAACAATAAGTCGCCGGACTTTGTCTAGAGCGACTTGATGACAATTTTGTGACCTCATTTATATGCCTAAATATGCATGCATCGCATTAGCCAACAAAATTAGCCCGAATGTTGTCAATATGTACTGGCATACCAAATTTGGTTGAATTTTGACCATTTCTAAAGCAATAAGAGCGCGAACACCGATTAACCAATGAGAATTTAGTACCCTAATTAATATGGGTAAATATTCAGGCATCGGTTGGGCCTTTGGGCTTATCATGAGTTTTGTAATTATGTACTTGCATATCAAATTTGGTTGAAATCAGACCATTTTTAGAACAGTTAGAACACGAAAACCGATTAACCAATGAGAATTTAGTAACCTAAATTATTTGCGTAAATATTCACGCATTGCTTTGGTCATCTAACTTAGTCCGAGTATTGTCATTATGTACTTGCATACCCAATTTTGTTTTGTTGCAGTCAGAGCACAAAAACCAAAGGGCGACAGAGGGACAGACCGACAGACACAACTAAATTTATATTCCTCCGTTTTTCTTCAAATAAAGAACGTCAAAACATATTTGGCAACCTCAATGACCTAGCTTTGCATGCATTCTCACAACAGCATGGTTTCAGATCAACCTGCAGTACTGTATTCTTAATTTACTTCCTGTGTTCAAATCCTTGGTATTGTGGTTTGATATTGACCGAAGAGAGTAACTTTGACACACGAATAAACTCACAATGGAGAGAACCTTATTTGGGGTAGGTCAGGTATATATTTTGTAGTCAAATAACCTTACTATGCGCCTCTTAATACAAAGTTTAAATGGACATTTCAAAAGCATTAGGGCATATTGACGGTCACCACTGGGTCATCAAAGGGTATTTAATTTGTAAATATATATCATGTAACTCGTGTTGGTTGTACATACTAATATCAATCTAAAATCACATGAATTGCAGGCAAATCTTGTGATTTTTATTCTTCAATAAGTCAAATTTAACAACAGTAATTCATAAAAAGTTCTGTGCAAAGAAAAGATGCGTCAAATACAAGTACATGTAGTTCTGAATGTACATCAATTTGTAGAATATCCCACTATAATATGTTACCCGACTAAGTTTACAGTTATATTATGTATTCAGCATTGCTTACTACCTGTTTCATGGTTGGTATAGCCTTATTAACCCCACTGACCTGTTGAACTCTCTTTGGTCAATATCAAACCACAATATAAAGTATGATTCTTTGAAAAGTACTAGGTACATTACATAATCCAAATGGCATGGTATAATCATAACATTCTCAAAGTTTCACGATAATTCCTAATGCTTAAATTAATATCAATAATTTTCTCGATTTCTTGTTAATAGAGGTTGCTGTTGACTTAGAATTCATTACCTTCCAGACTCCATCGAAGACCTCAACTGCACGCACCCACTTGCACAGACCTTCACATGCAGATGATACATTTCTAATAATGGCAGGGTCAAAGTCAGGATTGTTGGTGTATCCAGCTCGGATCTTTTTTATTATGGCTGGTGCAATACTTTCTTTGTCATATTCTTTCAAAGATTCCAGAAATTTCATATCACCCAGCATCTGATAATATAATAAAGTCAATCATGTGTAAACAAACAACTGTAAAAGATAGACATATAATAACAGGATGCCACAAATTTTAAAGTTTGCTAGTACAGTTATTTTTATAGTTTCGAATCAACACTTAACAATTTTAAATATTCCTAATTTCTAGCTAAATGACATTCAATTATTTTAAAGTCAGAAAATTCATAATGCAAGAAAAATGAATTTTCTGAACTGGCAATGTTCTCACTATTCAGAACTAGGATATTGACTGCATTAAGCTCATTGCAAAAATGACAAAAACAGTATGAATAGGATCAACAGAACGAGAGGCATTGACAAACAAACAATAACCGCGTCAAACACTGAAGCACCGGAATGTAATCAATTAAATTGACATCACAACAAACA
>JAUMGZ010208432.1:0-12094 GCA_032359645.1 Pododesmus macrochisma | reverse complement strand
ATTTATATATATGTTTATCAGGCTTATAAACAACATGAATAATAGATTTATATATATGTTTATCAGGCTTATAAACAACATGAATAATAGATTTATATATATGTTTATCAGGCTTATAAACAGAATGAATAATAGATTTATATATATGTTTATCAGGCTTAAAAAGATGTATATGTATGTTTATCAGGCTTATAAATACAACATGAATAATAGTTTTATGTTTATCAGGCTTATAAATTAGAAATGTTTATCAGTAGTATTTATGTGTGGAAACAAGAAATATTTAGAAGTAAGTGATACATCTGAATATTGAATTATGAAGGCTTAATGTTAGATGATGTAAAGACATTACTTTCAGTTACAGGTAATTAGTTACACATGGGTCTGTAAAGTTGTCCCTCCCACTTACTCTGTCATCTTTGCACTTCCCCTCCCTTCTCTGTAGTAAACATCTCTTTGAACATTCATTCTGCCCCCTATTCCAACCCCTGGTCTTCCCCTTCGTTTTAATTCTTTGTGATTTTTTTTTGTATTCAAAATATTTTTTTATGTGAATTATAAAATAACATTATTAATGATTTCAGCTGTACCAAATTACACAAAAAGAAATCTGTAAATTTTGTCGTGTCGATCGAACAAGGAAGTGAACTTCTCTTGTGTATAACATCATCGAGTCATCCTTGACTCCATTTTGAGACAAAAATAACCAACATTTACATATTTCTTTCAAATTGTTGGTTTTCAAAGGATTTTGCATTTATATAAGCATAATATTTTGCATGATAAATGATTGATACTGGATAAAAAGAGATTTGAGATTGCAAAATTTCTCAGAAAGAAGACCAAAGAAAATATTTGTGTCATTGCAATTCTCTTTTTATCAAGAATGAAAATAAGTATCTGATACCTGACAAAGTTACAGAAGATTTCTAGTATGAGTGATGTCCCTTGTTCTCACTGCTGTATGTCGTGTTAAATTGTATTATTCAAATATTAATTATCATTTAATTTTTGTTTTTACAGATCGGATGAAATGGACATGGTGATTGCCGACCTTGAACGCTCAAATGAGGTAAATATTTGTTGAATAAATCATCCACCCTTAAAACAGTACAATGCACATATTGTCATTTCTTGTGTTATGTTTTCCACTTCTTAACAACCATAGGATGAATTTCAACCAACCTTGGTATTGGGTATCCTTCAGAGAAAGGGATGATATGGATAGATTTGTTCATGTGATTGAGCTAACAGTATGACTATGTGCTATATGAAATTTAGACTTATGCACGTATAGACTATTTTATTTTACCAATGAAAATGTCACTTACAAATGAAATTGAATTTTAATGGGATGTAAACCAGCGTATCTGATTTAAACGGATTCTTTGGTTAGAAGTTTTCTTGGTATTGATTGGTTTATGTATTGATTCATCAAAACTTAATCAGGAAATTGATTACCTTATTTATTGATCCAAAGTATAACATGACAATTGATTGGTTAATTCAATGATCCTGTATAAAGCTGTCAATTGATTGGCTGAATGATTGATCCAAGTGTAAGCTGTCATGTGATTGGTGGAATGATTGATTGGCATGAAGATCTGTGAATTAGTCCACTGTGATTTATCTTAACACTAATGAAATGAAGTCAATTGATTTTGTGATGCAACTTTATCCAAATATGAATTCAGTTGATATGATTGACCTAATTCAGGGTAGATACATTTAGAAGTGTGGTTTATGAAATAATGCTGAGTAATTATTTTGACGTGTGGGAATAGTTGATTGCCTTGTTGTTTCTATTTTGTCAATCAATATTCAATTTTTGATAATTGTAGTGTATTGCTTCACAGGTGATAAAGATACTTCTTTAATTTCAAAGTTCTGAAAATAAAAAATTGATTTTAATGAAATAATGGTCAGCTTTAAACAGCTGTTTATTAAAGGCCATTTAGTATATTGATACTGTATATACATAAGTGATCACCTCCCATTAGGTATAAAGATAGATATTTTACAAAGAACGAGAATTACCCACTGGACACTAGTTGATACAATAACTAGTCAGTTTTTAAAGACAAGACAGATGTAAGTTTAAGAAATAAGATCTTCAATTGGACATATGCATTTCTATGTGTTTTGGTAGTTAAAACAAAGCTATACTACTTTAGATAATGGGATAAATAATAAGTTAATCTCTCAGCCAGACCTTGTGACACAGCTCGTATAGAGGCACCAATAACTGATAGAAAAATGGATGTTCTTATCTCCACGACTTCATTATTGATAAATTATTTTGATTATAGTTTCAAATCGATTATCTCTACCTTGGTGAAGGGGATTTGTTAATCTGTCTGTCCGTCAGTGATAGATTGCGACACACAGAGATAAGAAGCCTTTAAGATGTGTATTTTTTGGCGATCATGTTGTGTAAATTACTCATTTGCCTGATATGTCATCGTTTCGTAGGAGTATGAACTCGAGTCCTTGTACAAATTTATATATTCTTCAATTAATCATTGCATTCTATAAAAATATATGGTCAGATTAAGACAAATATATCATCACATTTATGTATAATATATTAACAAAACAAGACAAAAAATAATCTGTAGAGTAGTCTCCCCTTGTGGTAGCAACTATAGGAACTCTTTCTAATTCCCAAATTACTCAAATATAATTATAACATTTTTGTAACCTTAACTGGCAAGGTTTTATCAAATAAATTGTAAATCCAAATTACATCACAGATTTTGTTTGATGAAATATGGCAACAATGGAACGTTGACTTGACTTTTTATTTAGGAACACCTTCATGTCATAACGATATACATACCAATAAAAGAATCCCCTGTATACAAAGTATTGGTCAGACATTAATAATTCAAAATTGATTCAAGTACAAAATCAATTAGTATATTTTTAGTCTGCTACGGAAGTGTTTTAATTGCAATGAAGAACTTGAATGCTCATAGTGTTTAATGTTCCCTTGCATTAGATTATTGAAGCACTATAGAAGTTGAGACAAAGCCTCCAATATAACACAGTACATACTCAGTGATGGCTGTTTTAGCTATTGTATGGCTACAGGGGCAGTACATGAACATATTGATTTTTTTCTCCTGATCAGAATTTGTAAGTGGCAGATAGATATTGATCCGTTATTGATTCATCCGACAGCCAGAGTTAAAATCAATAAATATTGATGGAATTAATGCACACAGTTTTTGATATACAACTAAGCAGTGATGATGTTAAGAGATCATACATGTATTGTTATGTGAGCACACAACACAAACTATTCTCGTGTGTCAGTAAGCCTCCGTTGAATGTAGACTTTCAGATTGTAAATTAAGGATTTGTGACTTTGTGCAATATAGTTTCATAGTTTGAAATTTGCAATTCTGTATCTGTAAAAAGTGAATCATAAATTTCATGGAAGAGTTTGGCAGAATTATTTTCAAACTTATTCGGAAAAGTACAAGATTAAAAGAAAAACTGTAGTTTATGAGATTGTAGTTACAAAAACTTTATGCATGGAAGATATTTCTACTGCAGCTAAGAATGACGGCATAATGATTGCATAAAATTAGCTGATCTGCTATTTGTATGGTACAGTTAAAGTGTGACTTACTGTGGTAATATGCTGGAAACAATAAGTGTTTAACAGCAGAACAAGACATTGATGATGTGTATCCTCTGTATAGTCCGACATTGGACATCTTTAGGGCATACAAAGATATAGAGACTGATGAACATTCAAACAAGTTACTAGTTAGAACATAACAGATGATATTCACAATTTTCTAGTTATCATAAATTGATACAACTTATTGGATCTATTGTGATACTCAGATTAGATCATGTCATTCTCCCATAGCAGTTGTAGAACTTAGATATGTATATATAAGTTAGTATATAATGTTTAAAAACTGATCAACTTAAAGGATTTTAAGAATAACTGTGCACAGACATGTACACTCGCTATAGAAAAACACACATGCATGTCAATGTTTAGGAAGGAAATAACTGCCGCTGATTATTAAATATTGATCTTTTTACACTTTTAAAACATGTGGAGAACTAGCTGATGTACGCTGCTGTTTTTGTTAATCGCTAGCCACAGACGGTGAAAAAAACAACAACAAAATTTTGCAAAAGACAAAACAATCTTTGATACAACATTATATCTATTGATGATGTGTCTGATGGAAGTATAGAGCATTGTCAATGTGGACTATAGGCTTCATCTGCATTGTCAATATTGATTTTAAAAAAAACTTGACGTCGTCGTCTTATAGTGAATATATATAGATGGGTAGCAATTGTGTTCCGAGACTCTGCCAACACTTATGTTATAGATTTCTAATCGCCATTTAGCTGTATCAATCGTATGTGATCAATGTGTGTCGAGTGGACGTGAGTTTTGATAAAGATCTACTGGACTTTAACTAACAGTGATCATTTGTTTGGGGATTTAAATTGGTCATTGTGACCTGTGGTCAGTTAGTTTAGCTAGAAGATGGACCTGTGGACAGTTAGTTTAGCCAGAAGATGGACAAGTACAGTTTCGTTGTTTTGATAAAATCCAGTGTGTGGAATGCGTGCTATGTGTGAAGAATTTTCTCAGGAACTAATATTTCCTGGATTATTTTTGAACTGATTTGAAGTTGGACGGCTACAGTATGGAGACCTATATGTGACTAGTAGAGATGCCTCAGTTCATAATGTTCGCTTCCTATAGCATCAGCTCATTGTGGAATAATCACCGGGCTCATTTCCACTTAATATGATTATACTCCAGCGATAATTAACTGCATGGATATCAATTAGTCAGTTAATTAAGCTAAACTAAGTCACAATTATTAGCATGGAAGTCTTTGTGTAATAGATCCTGCTCTATTGTCTAAAGGACTTATAACACAATATGTGACATTGATAGGAGACTGACTTATAGGCATTCAAAACCTTTGTATGGGCAGACCTTGACCATATAAATTTGTACTTTCACATCTTTACCAAACATTTAAATGACCCAGATATGCCATCATTGGCATCACACTGTGTCTTGAGACAAGATGCATGGAACAGTCATAGTACATCTGGCACAAACAATAGCAAAAGAACAATGCTTACAAATATCATGTGTAGGAAAAGGTAAGAATGAGTTTTAAAAAGATTAATAAAGGTATGCATAAGCTTTGTTACTTTACACATAATATGGAGTTTGTTGACACTATGTAATAATATTGTTCCTATTTAAGGTTCTCACATCACACGATAATTTAAAAAGTTTTTGCAAGATTCTGTTTGGATCAATGCTACACCACTTCCTGGCAAGGAGTTCTAATCCTAAAGCTTACCTGAAGAAATCCCTGGCTTGAATAATCTTTGTTAATTAATTATCTGAAGGAGTTGCTAATAGCATCTTACAGAATGGACATACTAAGCTCTAGATACAGTTAAACAATGTCTAATGATTACTGGTAATTTGTAATGTTTACCTCCAACATATAATCCACTTGTATCAATTATTGGCCAGATTAATAGTCGAGTGATCAGATAGTTAATGTAGCACTGTTTAAGTACCAGATAGAAACAGAGGCTACATGTCAATCCTGTCTCACAGTGCCTATATAAGTGTTTGTACAAATTACACAGAACTGAAAGTACAAACAAATTGTTATACGGATAACTCTTCATAATAGTAAAAAAAATTAATAAGTTGTAATAAAATGATTCTGTTGTGTCATGTTTTTCTTCTTAATTTCCAGAAAGCTTCAGCAGCTGAAAGAGAGATAGATAGGTTAAAGAGCAAGTTAGCACAAGCCAAACTTGGAGGTCAGCAAGGGTCAGATTCTCTACAGAAGTCTTCAGAAGAACAGGCAATGGACATCTTACGACGTTCTAGTCTAGAGGTCGAGTTAGCCGCAAAAGAGAAAGAGGTACACCTTTCAATAAAAGTTTTTCTGTTAGTTAAAAATTAGAATGACATAGGTTTAGTAATCACTCTCTATAATTACATTGCCTCCAGTTCGGACAGTTTTATAAGAAGTTGTCTCCCTTATGTTAAATGTGATGCTATGTTTTATATTATAGTTATCTCTATTCTATGTAAAATGTTGTCTCTCGATTAGAGAATACACATTTCAAGAAACTAAAAAAAGTGCATTCATATACATTGTATCCTGAAGATAACTAATTCCTACATGTTATTAATAAATATTAGTTTGAGATAGTTTTGGTTTAAAGTTCTTGTATTTCTTGTAGAAAAAAATGTCGGAAGAAATTCAGATTGATTATACATATTATGAGTTTGCTTTGTAGATTTATTATTACTTATTTATTAAGATGCGATTTTGAATAATAATTTTCATGCTACACACATTTGACCTCAGATTTCCCAGTTAGTTGATGATGTACAGAGACTGCAGGCCTCACTCAACAAACTCCGAGAGTCAACAACAAATCAGGTATGTTCATCCTCACTCAACAAACTCTGAGAGTCAACAACAAATCAGGTATGTTCATCCTCACTCAACAAACTTCGAGAGTCAACAACAAATCAGGTATGTTCATCCTCACTCAACAAACTCTGAGAGTCAACAACAAATCAGATATGTTAATTCCAACATGTAACAGTGTATTCATACAGTTCATACATACATGTAGCCTCAGTTGCAATACAAAAAATCAAAAATTAACATTCCAGTAATATTCTGTCCCACGAAGTCGGACTGATGCATAAGAAGAATTTCTCTTTTTCATTACGTTCTTATATGATCAGTTAGTTTTCAACTCAATCTATCAATTTTTTTGCGCAATTTATCTGGAACATTTTGGATCTTTTTAAAAATAAGAGATGGAGAATACAATTGTTGTTACTCTGTCATTGTAAAACTTGTTTATGTACAGTACAGAAGGTTTAAACCAATCTTGGAAATCATGTCTGATCAATATTTAAAGAAATGCATAAACAACAGTAGGCATTGGTCTTATGTTTACTGTTCATGAAAAAACATTAAGCAAACTAAATATCATAAGTAACATATATGCTCAAAATGGGTCGATTAAGTTTGAAGCTGGCTGAAGAAAGCTATCATTGATTTACCATAGCTGAAAGCAAACAAATAATTTGATTAATTAACTAGTGCAAAAATCAATAAATTAAACAACAATTTCTGCTCAATAAACCAATAGTTCTAATCTACATTACTTGGAAGCAAAACTGGATCAGTATTGAACAGGGATATAATATTGATAGCTGAAGCGGGGAATGACTCTATGATAACTTGGAGGGGATATCACAAGGGTATTACTTGTATTGTAATATCACAAGGAGATAGAAAGCATATCATTATGATCATTGCGAGTGAGGATATCGTGAAATGGTCACTAATTGGACTAGAGTACTGTGAAATGTTGGCATGGTGAAGGACTACAAACTGATGTGTGCATCTTCACAAATATAGAAAAAGTATAACAAATTACTGACCACATTCCAACAAACTGACCACACTTATAAGTTGTTTCTAGTGAAGTTAAGCTATAAGAAAAAAATCAATGTCAAATGAAAGTAACATTAATCAAGATGTTATGTCATGGTTTAAACTGAAACTGAATTGTACACAGTTTGTCTATTTCACTGACTTTAATCAGAATAGACTGACCTGATCTTTCTTAAGATAAATGTAATGAACTCTTCTATCCGTAGTCTGGACTGAATTATTCTTGTATGTGAGGTAAGAGAGGTTGAGCTAGAAAATTTAATTTTGACAAATTTGTGGGTGTTTTTTCTCAACATTTTACAGTTTACTTTAAAGCGAAAATTGAATTTAATAATATGCCAAAATTAAATATGAAAATGTTGGTGAAATTTGAGTGGTCAAATTGACAATGGGTCTTGTTGATGTATAAGATTACTGTAAAAAGGAAATGGCCATCAGTGAAATCTTGAATGTTTCTATGTGATTTACCAATGTTAGAATGTGTTGCAAAGTGTATAGTTTTACACTAGGGACAAAAGCAAATAAATTTGTGGAAAGCCACTTACTAAAACTGAACTGCTTTTGCATAATTTAATATTTGAAGTTAGAGGCAGAGCCGATAATTTTGCAGAAGCAAACCAATAGGCAGTCAAAAAGCAATATCCCCTATCTTGGCAATCGTTTTAAATGTTCATATTGGTATTATGGTAGGGAATAATTTGACTATTTAGCCGAGCAGCATTCCCTGGATACTACGATAGATCTAGTTACGTTTTAATCAGACTACTTCTATGTCCCTCGATAAAATGTTTTATTGTCACAAATAAAGCCTTGTTGATATATTCAGTATGCGAAAAATCAATAAAATTCGTTATTGATCGTGCTTGCCTGTCAAACAAACGGCTCCCCATTGAAATCCACTATTGATTTCTGATAGTCCATTGTTGGCAATTCAGCAGAAACCATGGCAACGCGATGAAAAACGATCAATTATTGACATCCAGCTGTTGCCTAGTGAATTGTGAATTCGATGTGTCGAGTTCTGATCTACTGCAGAATCGATATATTGTTGTATAACGGCGACTAAGGATTATTATTATTCCTCATTCAAAATTGATTTTTTTTATAGTTTTTATAAAATTAAGCATGAAAGGTCTTCTTTGTTATTGATGTTGAATTTTATTATAGGGATGATTTGCTGTTTATTATTGATTTTGTGCTATAGAGGTATTTATCTAGAATAGGAAACATGTGCATTGTATTGATAAAGTTTCAAGTATCAACTAATACACACTTTGTAACAAACAATAAATTACTATAAACATTAAGTTGTTTGATGTACAATCATGTTCTTATTTTCCCTGTTTTATTGAGAAAATGACAAAAAGGAATAATCAAATAATTCTTGATATATAACTAAATACTATACAACATGCATTGTATGAATGATAGGAAGGTTATACAAAAACAACAACAACAACAATATGAAAGTAAATTAAGATGACAAACTTAAAACAACCACAGTTTCATGAACAATAACAGCTTGTAAGTTTTATATAAACTTTCACCACACCATAAGTTCCTTTTGAAGAGAACTTTAAAGAGAAGAACACACGATATATATGACTTATATCTATAAATGTACTAATACACACATATATGTTATATGTCAACATGAGCAATGAAGCAATTGATTTTTCATAGGATTTTTTCTTTCCAATAGTACAAAGCACATATTGATTTGATTGCATTAAGGCTTTGATATATAAACCTGTATTTTTGAGAAATTTCTTGTGTGTGGCTGGTTTTTGATGTTCTGTAAAGGAAATATTACATCTGTAGCCCAACTGAAATATTGATTATATTTGCTACACTTTGTCTTTAGTATGCTTTTATCCATATACTGTATATCTGTACTAAACAATACATACATCAAGTTGTTTTCTTACAATTTATAAATAGGAAAACGTTTTAATTCCTATATTTTGATTTTTCTACTTTGGTCAATTTTGGCGTTAAGTCCTAATTAAGCAAAAAATCATTTAAACTAAGCATCTCTATAGACTTAATTGTAAAGTATGCATGTGAAGCATTCAACTATCTGATTAAGGAAATGATTTTGTGTTGACTCAAATGTTTTAATATAATTTTAAGTTGTTTTGTTGACAGGGTTTTGAGTACTGAAAACTTGAATATTTTTTGTGTGTTTTTGCATCTCTGAAAAATTATGTGTAAAACATTTTATTATGAAACTACATTTGTATTAATAAAAAATAACCTCTGTGATGCATGGGTTCCGAAAAGAGGATTTGTAAAGTAATTTAATGCTAAAATTCTTATTGAGGAACTTCTTTACTTCTTCTTAATGTAGTGTGCACACATTTACGGTAAACACACGCTCTTCTCACTGAAATGTAATCAGTTCTTTTTTCAATCAATAATACGTATTATGATTGAACACAGTTTAGAATTTCACCTTCAATACCAAATATATAAGTGTATTTCCCGAGAATTTGATTTTCTTAAAAAAAAAACATAATTCAATTAAGGACAGAGAATATATTTCAACATTGATAAAATACATTATGCTTAATTACAATTTAATTTATCTAATCACAATTAACCGACAATCTTATTTACAATGAACAAGCCAAGTCTCTGGGGAGACGGATTTATATAAGTATTAATGCTTGTTTCTGAATCCCCCTTGTTAAAAAATTGTATTAACTTTACCTTATGTGTATGATTTGTAAATAAAATATTGTTTAAACTAAGCCAAAATTTCAGTAAAGATAAGCTTTATTGCTATAAATTATTTGTAAAATTAAAATTGAAATTCTGTTACTATTGTAATTATGAGATGCTAGTCAGTTTATTGATTTTTGGTGAGATAACTGGTTTGGCACACTCTTTGTCAGTGAAAATCAATATTCAGAATTGTAGCGATATTAAATGACATTTAACAAGCCTGATAAGTCATATATGGAATGTTAGATACAAGAATAGATAGATATATTGTAAGTATTGTTTGTCATCGATGTACAGCTGATCTGTCATTCGTGCTGTTGTAGCTGCAGGGGTTTTTCTGACCTTTCGTTTCTGAAGAAATATATTGTGTAATAAACAACAGCTTATTGCTTCGATGTGGTTAAGTCTGTATGTACTCTTCTCTCTCCACACATTCTAAGTATTAAAATGCTCTCAAGAAATCTAAAAAACATACAACATTTTTGCTTTATTTATAAACAGTCTCTTTCCATTGACAATCATGGCTTTTTATTGACAATCATTGAGTTTCTTGGCTATTTATAAATAATATATAAATAACGGTTGATAAGGTGAACAATAAGGACATTTAAAATGGTCAAACTTTCTTAAAACAATCAGCCAAAAATCAAAAATAAAGAGCAACAAGTCAAGAAATATTGACAACATCCGAACTTATATTAAAATTCTAAGTTCTTTGTTGTTAATTTTCTGTATTTTTGTCCTCTTTAGTTATAACCACTTAGTTGTTAGTTTCTTCAACACACACAAATGTTTGTCTTATATAACTACTTATATAACTTAATACAGAAGTGTGTTATTTACTACACCGTACTGTTATAGGGAAACTACAATCAGAAGTTGTATTAAATATGACATTTAACTTGAGGAGGAGATGTCTAATCATAACTACTGAATCAAACATGGAATTTATATATTATAATCTCATTTCAGGTTTCAAAGCTTGAGGAAGAGCTGAATATGAAGAACCAAGCATTCAGAATCTTAGAGGAAAAAGTGAGGACTCAGCAAGATTACGAAGAAGTCAAGAGAGAGTTGAAGTAAGTTAACTCAGCAAGATTACGAAGAAGTCAAGAGAGAGTTGAAGTAAGTTTACTCAGCAAGATTATGAAGAAGTCAAGAGAGAGTTGAAGTAAGTTAACTCAGCAAGATTACGAAGAAGTCAAGAGAGAGTTGAAGTAAGTTAACTCAGCGAGATTACGAAGAAGTCAAGAAAGAGTTGAAGTAAGTTCACTCAGCGAGATTACGGAGAAGTCAAGAAAGAGTTGAAGAAAGTTAACTGGAGGGGAGGGATAGGCTGGGTGGAAGTGTTAAGCTGTGAGAAATTAGAGGAGGGATAAGATGATGGGGGAAGCTTATGGAGGGCTAGTTTTAGGAGCAGAATAAATTGGGTCATTATGAGTAATTGAGTGAAACATTTAAAGGAAAAGAATTTAAGAAAAATTAAAGAAAGTGAGCATGACAGTATATAACAGTACACACAATTGAATTAAATATGTATGTATTGAATTGTACATTGGAAACGTATGTGAAAGGGGAGTTAACTCTAAGAAAAAGTTATCTTGAATAGGTAAACATACAATGCGCTTCTCCTTTGAACTGGAAATGCAGCAGATTTGATATACATGTTGTTTAAGTACAATAAACCCAGGTATTAATACCACTGTGGAGAAAAGGATGTAAGTGGTCTAATTAGTGATGTGGTCTTAAGCTACAAATGATAATTGTCCCCCGCTTTTCTCCGTGCTCTAACTGCTCTAAAAATTGTCCGATTTCATCTAAATTTGATATGCAAGTACACAAGGACAAGACTCAGG
>JAUMGZ010208421.1:0-12094 GCA_032359645.1 Pododesmus macrochisma | reverse complement strand
ATGTATTATGACACTGCAATCTCAACTGTGTATGATTTTTTCTGATTTGTTATCAAAAGATAATAGCCAAAGCCTTTTATATGTCAAAATTTAGATATTGTCTGATTTTGACTAAATTTGGTACTCAGATGTATAACTACACTGACAACAACCACAGATATGTAATTTTTTTTTGGATCCATTATCTAAGATGGGACATTGTGTAATGGCCCCATAACAATTCACACTCATTTAAAAAATGCTTTTAATAGGCGAGCTATGCTGTTCTCCAACAGCTCTTGTTTCAATATTTCCTCGTTTGGACCATAATTTTGCACCTGTTCAAGATGCATTGAATATGAATGAAACTTGGAAAATATATCAACAATGTGAAGACAGGGTGTCGAGCATTTAAACCAGGTCACAATTATCTTTGGGAACTGTGAAGGTCATTCACAATGCTCTGTCAATAATGCTGTGTCTGGATCATATTTTTAAAACTATTAAGAACAAAACAAGGTCACTGTTACCATAAGGAACAAGGTCAAGTTCTTTCACAGTAATTCCTTGCTTGACCTCAAGATTGTGATTGTATAGATGAATGAAAAACATATATAATGCTTTTGAAGATAGTTTGCCACTAATTAAACAGGTTTTCACTAAAACGTCTTTTGAGGTATGTTTTAAAAAGGATTCTCCTTACCTGTCCTTAAAATAGACATTAGGTTAGTGATAAAGAAATATTCTACACTTGTTTAAAGAATTTTAAAATTACTGTAGAATTTTATTTTGTATACGTACCCTGTAAATTAATTAAGTGTGGTACAGATAAATGTAAGGAGCCTCGAGCTCTGTGTTAGTTACTGTACACTGTAATTTAACTTGTATATATACTGATGTATAGATTTTTCTGTAGCTGATAGTTTATAGAATTATGGTAAACATACAGGTAATTACATAGTTCAGTCAACTGTTAACAGAACTTGTGGGTATATAGGTACTAATAACTCAGTAAACATTTTGTATATACTATGACATGGGTAGTAGCTAGGGTAGCTAAAGAGTGCATGGTGACATATTGTAGTGGTGTTGTGCAGACATAAAGTTGAAATGCCACTTAACTAGTATGTGTATTTAAGTGAATTTATGTTGAAACTTCTTAGAAGTATTCACTTAAAAGTGTACAGGGTCAAATTTGGGTCCCCTTTATCATATCATAACAATCCTTTCTAATGTCATGTGTAAATAGTGAGGCAAGTTAAAAGTTGCCACCATTTTTTGTAAGCAGAAGGACACTCTATTAGTATTCAATAGCATTAATATGATAATGTTTTCGTACTCAAGAATTTCATTTTGTAATTTTACAGAAAATTATTTTTAAACACTTACCGGGTATGTCTTGAAGTTGAATAACTTATTGTAAAGTACATGTAGTTTAAATGTTGCTTATTTATTTTATTGTAAAGAGAATGTAAAAAATATGGTCCAATATTTCTATATCAATCCTGTGTGTCTATAGCTCTACATTGTATATCAATGTGAGTAGGGGTTAAATTAATGCAAAAAGGAGTTATGAAACCATATATTGGTTTTATTTCTTGTGTAATACTTAACTTGTAATAATACACATACAATGTATACATCAAATATGTAGACATGTAATGAGTTTTGTGGAATGTTTGCTAAGCAACTGCCAAGCTTTATTGATTATTGATAAGAATTAATGTATATTTTCATAGGTACAGGTAAATGGTGCAGGTATAGACAACACCTGTACTCAAATTTATTTCCTTAAAGTGAATGTTGTAATGCTCTATCCTTTGTCATATTTATGTCACCTGTTGTTTGGAACTTTTTTATGTCGGTTGCTACTTCCGGGACTAATAAACAATATGGAATGACTTAAGTTTGATCTAAACACACATATGAATATACGGTATCAAAGACACCTTTAAACATAGATTTAAATATTTGAAAAAAGTATAAGAAAATTCATATAGAGATATTATGTGCTTCTTTGTTTGTAATTTGTATATGGTACACAGAAATATACCTGTGCTGAGGTAGCACTATAAGTTATCACCATTGCACTGTATATTAATGTGAAATTATAATATTAAGTATGATGATTTTCTGAGTGTATTTGAAGTGATGAATTTACCCATATTTAACCAATTAAGCCATTACTGAGTGATAACATTTGATTCTTTATTATTGTTCCAGAAGGAGAATCACAATAAGTTAAGAATTGTATATACTTAAGGGTTTTTGGCACAAGTATACCGGTAACTGTATATCAAATGTAAATAATTAAGTTCAGTTTTCATAACAGAAATATTGAATGTATAATGAAAAAGTACTTTATTTAATTCTCCAAAGGATTATTAATTCTCTTCGTTGGTCATGCTGTAGTGTTTTATTTTATACAATGTGTATATAATATAACATCAACATTTGTTTCATGTTTGTTTGTTTTTACAAGTAAGTCTTCCCCATAAATGTGGATCCCCTTTGGCAATATATACAACACAAAAATAAATGCATACTGCTCCTGATATGCCATTAATATAGAGTTGATTAACATTCTCTACATTAATTGTCAATGTGTGATACTGCTTGTTTGACAAAAAATGCAGTCATTTTCCTAGTTTTGAATCTCCATTTCCAAGTTTTGAATATTCCTTATTTTTAACTAAAATACCAATTTGGATACCTATAGTGACATTAAGTTCACTAAAAACTAAAATTGTAACAGATTTACAATGGTAGTATTAAAAAGCTTTCTCTGCAAAGTTAAAACTCTGGAGAAATGATTATTCCGTACTTGTCATATTCTGCATTTCGAAACTAGTCAAATGACTGAATATTTACTACAAAATATAATACTACAATACACTACAGGTGTCAAACAGTTTTAATCACAGGCATACACATATGATAAACCTTTGTTTTTCAATTAGACAGGATGTATAGCTGCTGTGTTGGTAATGACTTGTTGAATGTTTAAACAAATGACTAAATAAGTTCCTGTATTACAGCTCAGCCTGGCTACCCTATGCAACAAGGCCAGACCACAGTGGTCGTTGCCCAGCCTGCAGTCTCTGTTATTCAGCAGTTCCGTGAGACCCCAGTCCACACCCGCTGCCCCCACTGTCAGGCGGAAGTTGTGACTGCCACATCTTACGAGACAGGAACATTTGCTTGGATCATTTGCCTTGTGCTCTGCCTTGTTGGGTAAGTACATTACAAACCAGTTACAATTAAATGATTTGAAAAAAATTATTTGTCCTCACTTTGCAATAGAATTACAAGGCACTCGGCCAATTATTCTTATCAAACATGGAGTGTAGGTCGTAGGTCATCCAAGGTGTTATGAATAAATTGCAATGATCAGCTACTTGAAATGTGTTGTCATTAACCTATTTCAGTTGTAGATTAACATAATATTGAACACAAAGGTTTTACACAATCTCAGTGTGTGCTTGTAGGTCTGATTGAAGTAATTTTCTGTTGCATAAAATATGTAAGGACCAGTAAAGTATTAGTTAACCTTCGACTCCTAAAGTCACATGTAGACTCTTCCAAAACAATGAATTGCACCTTCTGCTGGATGCAATAGGGATGATTTGGTCCTTACCAACAACAATAAGTATATTTAATATGAATACTTTACAAAGATGAACAGTGTATGATGTTTTTGCGATCAATTCAGTGATAGTTTTATATGATGTTGGTTGTTAATGTGCATATCAGCCAGTGTATAAATGCAAGTGTATAGTCAGGGGTATACTTTAATTGATCATTTCCTTACTAACTTACTAACACAATGCTCACTGCTCCATTGAATGGCTTTACGTATAATGGGCACATGTAGCACGTATTGACAATTTTGTAAAAACTATCTGTATGACATTTACTCCCACGTGCAAAAGTCAATACAATTTGTTCTCTGCATAAAGGTCATGGTATGAGCCAATCTGTTGTATAGTTCTATTAAATTATATAGTGTTTGGTTATCAAAATTGTATCAACGTACAATTGACAAGAGCCAGAGGACATGTGTGTCATGTGTGTCTTCTGTCGTAGGTTAAAGGTTTTGAATTAAAAGTCTGAGGTTATATTTGTTCATTTCTTATTGATGTGTCTGTATCATAACTCCAGAATGAATCTGTGTTTGTGTTGAATTCTGATGAACAAACGTATCTTCAGCAAATAATTGGTCAGATATTTGGAAACTGGGCTATTATATGGTAAAGTCAGCAACATTGATAAATTGTCCATTTTCAAAGATAGATTTTTGTGGTGGGTTTTCTTATCTTGTGTTTCACTTTGATTTTCTTAGCTTTAACGTTGATATATAATGACAACAGTTTTAATAAAACTCTTTGTCATTGCCTTAAGTTGATATTGCCTCGTTAATCATGAATTCCTATAGTTTATTGTTTTTAGTCAATCTAGACCAAAGGTTGAATTTTCTCATTCAAAATCTGTCTGTCGTAACTTGAAGCAAAATTATTTTGTATGGTAATATATATATGTTACGTTACAGTTATAAGATACTAAGACACTGTGAGACCATCTACTCAAAGAATATAAATTTTGTTATTATATAATATTGGAATCTAGCCATCACTTTTGAATGATATGTATTGGCTGAAAAGCTATATTTATGGCATGTGTTTAAGTTAGAAGTGTTCAGTCAATATCTTGTACTTACTTCATTATTCATGTAGTTGTAGTAGTACTACTATATTTTTGGTAGTATGTTAGTACCTGTAGAAGTATGCTTATAACTAAAAGTTTTTACCCCTTGTTTTAACCGGCAGTAATCCATCCAATATAGTAGTTTATATTTGTTATATACAATCCTTTATGTTTGTTTTGTTTAGTAGGAAGTAGGTTTTCAATCAAACATGATGATATGACTGTTTTCAAAAAAAAAGTTACTCCAAAATCTTGACATATTGTTGGCTTCCCCGCTGTCGACCT
Organism: Pododesmus macrochisma; assembly: GCA_032359645.1. Lineage (NCBI taxonomy): Eukaryota > Metazoa > Mollusca > Bivalvia > Pectinida > Anomiidae > Pododesmus > Pododesmus macrochisma. Next base: position 7,126 of record JAUMGZ010208421.1, on the reverse strand, counting down.
AACAAGAGTGGTGATTGGAAGGTAGATAGTGAAAATATTTAATGTTTAAAATTTTGACAGTTAAAAAAACAATATCAAAGGTTTGGGGACAGACATATGTATTTGGGACACCAAATACAGCTTCGAGCTGAAACGAATGTTGATTACCCGTATTTGGGAATGAAGAGGTAATAAAATCCCAGTATTATTTGGAAAATGGCATTCAGATATCAGTATTTGTTTGCTCCAATTTCCCTTACAATCAGCAAGTCGACAAACTATGGAAAAACAATGAGGTTCAAAGTGTTTGAAACCGCTTCCATATATAAGACAACAACAAACAGGAAATGCAATTTTATGTTCTACAAATCTTGCAAAACATTTGTAACAAACAGGTTAGAATGCAAGTTGTAACATCAAGTCAGTCTGATTATTATAGTGCCATTCAACTACGGTAGGCATTTCCTTCTTGTTTTGGCTTCAAGTGGTGTTTTTGCTTAATTGTGTTTGAATGGAAAAATCTGGCGTTCGTTTCAGCTCTAGTGTAACTTCATAAACAACAAGTCAGTTTATTATTTTGATTTTAGTTCATTTGGTTTTGTAAATTTTCATAAATAATGACTCGCCAAGGCTTGCATGTTATTCATGAAAATTGACTGAAATATGTATGAATTAACATCAACGATACACCATCCCTCTTTAGATATCCCGTATATTGCATGTACCAATGTACGAATATGCATTTACTATCAAGGACTATTGGTATATCAAAAAAAATAAACCTAGTGTATGTCAGAATAGATATTCTGAAGAATGAGAAATTTAATTTTCATTTGTGGCTTGTATTTATTTCTTTGCTTTTAAGTACAATAGTATTGATATGATATTATTTGATTGTTGTTCTGTTTGTATAACATCATTGTTGTTCCTACGGCATCATTCTGCAAAGTCTATGTATACAACAAATTAACCTCTTAATTTTGTATTAAGAGTATTGTATTGTACTTATTTCAAACTGTTTTAGCGTACCGTACATGTTGTTGAAACTGAATTTTCATTTGTTTTCTTTGCTTTGAATTTGTTAAAGTATGATTTTAGTTAGTAGGTCATTTCCTTTCTTACAAAATAATACTAAAGAACGTGCATTTTTGGACTGAACTTTTCGGTTATTTCGGCTGGTGACATTGGATACTAATGGACAGACAGAGGTAAGCATGCTGTAGTTTCTGTGTCACAGAAAATGTTTAACAAAAACTAAATATTAAAAACCAAATTATTATATCAACACTAATGACAATATCGGACACCGTATATGACACTATAAAAAGCTATGAACTTTTCATATCACTAGGATCAAGTTCATGGGGTTACAATCCAAATGATCATCTATACTCGGTCCATATAATCCCAACTTCACTGGGGTAGTTCAATTGTATAATTCTATTTGGTCCAACTTGTACATTTGTAACTTAACTATTATAGATGTAGTTCAAATGTACAGCTCTACTCAGATAGTTCAAACACACAACTCTACTATCTCGATCCAAAAAGCCCTATTCAGATAGTTCAAACACACATCTCTACTATTACGATCCAACCAGCCCTATTCAGATAGTCCAAACACACATCTCTACTATTACCATCCAAACAGCCCTATTCAGATAGTCCAAACATACAGTTGTTCCTCAGATAATCCAAACACACATCTCTATGATCCAAACAGCCCTATTCAGATAGTCCGAACATAAAGTTGTTCCTCAGATAGTTCAAACTCACATCTCTATTATTACGATCCAAACAGCCCTATTCAGATAGTCCAAACATACAGTTGTTTCTCAGATAGTCCAAACACACATCTCTATTATTACGATCCAAACAGCGCTATTCAGATAGTCCAAATAATTATATAGTTGTTCCTCAGATAGTCCAAACACACATCTCTATTATTACGATCCAAACAGCCCTATTCAGATAGTCCAAACATATAGTTGTTCCTCAGCTAGTTCAAACACACAACTGTACTATTACGATCCAAACAGCCCTATTCAGATAGTCCAAACATACAGTTGTTTCTCAGATAGTTCAAACACACATCTCTATTATTACGATCCAAACAGCCCTATTCAGATAGTCCAAACATACAGTTGTTCCTCAGATAGTTCAAACACACATCTCTACGATCCAAACAGCGCTATTCAGATGGTCCAAACATACTGGGATAGTCTAAGCATATAGTTGTTCCTCATATATAGAGTCTATACATACAGCTCTATAATGGTCCAAACAGCCAAATCAGATGGTCTAAACATACTGGGATAGTCCAAGCATATACATGTACATACAGTATTTGTACCTCTGATAGTCCAAACAAGCAAGTCTAGTCTGATAGTCTAAAAGTATTCCTCAGATACTAGTAATCCAAACAATTTAGGCAAACATACAGTTCCACATTAATGGTCCAAAAAATATAGCTGTATTTTCCAGTAATTGTCCAAAAATATTGGACTAGCTGTTGTTCAGATGGTTAATAACAATATTTACAAGTGTTAATTGCCAGGGTTGAAAGCTATCTAGTCCAGATGCCACACACGGGAGTTGACTGAATCTATGCAGATTGATAATGGACAAGAGTACATACGACAAAATTTTTATTGAACATCATCATTTTATGGTCTAGTATTATTGCCCTATTGATATCTTTGCTTTTATTCTGCTTCTTCTTGAGGTTTTGTTGCATGATTTATCATTTTACTTGGTGCACGTTTATTGCATGATTTTATCATTTTATACTGATTTAATATTTATGGGTATGATATTTTGTGTATATGGTTACCTATGATTTCTTGTTGCTTTTACTCCTTTATTTTGTTTTAAATTCAAAGCATTAAAATAAAGGAATGAAAATCATTTAAGATGATTAAATATTCTTTTTAAACCTTCTGCAATCTTCTGCTATTTTAAAACTAAGGCAGCAATATTTGTAATAAGAATCCTTAGGAGACGATTATAATTCTATGTTTTGTTAGCCCTAGGGTCTGAAATAAGGCCTCAAACAGGGAGTTTTAAACAAAGCCTTATAGTAAGTTCAGAATGCTACTTTTCATGCAGTTTTGAGGCAACATGAGATGCTTCTTGGGACATGTGTGAGCTATAGCCATCGTAACTTGTCCCTCATTGTCCGTTGTTGACTTCTGCAAAGCTTCTAGGCTAATTTCAACCAAACTTGAAGTTGATGCAAGTTATCCTTGGGGGGAAAAGGAATTCAGATTTGTTCAACTAGGGTATTTCAGTTCCCAGGTGGTACCTTGGGAGGACTCAAAATGGGGGAAAATATTTCAAAAATCTTTTGAACAGGAAGGCCTAGAGATTAATGCTTGAAAGTAACATTTGGGTGTGGTGAACCAAGGTTGTTCTAGATCTAAAAAAAATTGTTAAATTTTGGGGGTCAAATTTCAACACTATAGAAGATATGTTACACAGAGGTGGCGAACATAAGAGACCGTTGAGTGATGAAAAAGGGCCAGATCTCTCGACAATCTTTCAATGAGGGCTGCAATCACCATGGTCTCTCAATGATCTTCCTGCGATCGTCATGGTTGTCAGGGTGAGGGTCTTCTCAAAGTTTTGACTAGGTCCAAAACAATCTCTCAACGATGGCCGTTAAAAGCAATCTCTTAACAGTCTCTCATGGAGCGCTCACCGGTATCAGCTATCTCTTCCGGTATCTCAGTGATCTCTCTTGGTCGCACCTGATCTCTCAACGATCTCCATAGATCTCTCTTTGTCGCAAAACTAGCGCTGCAAAGGTCTCTTTAAGATCTTCATAGAGCGCCATGAAAGTTGGCCAATAATTGCATTTTGATCACACAACGACGGTAAAAAGGATCTCCCAAGCATTTAAACAGAAACAACTTTTTCTGGGGTTTGAGAGATCGGGCCAATTTTGGATCACTCAATGGTCGCCTAACAATCTCCATGTGTGTAAAAGGGGCTTAAACTATTCATGTTTTTACTTTTCCAAAAACTACTCGGAACAAACTTTGTACAAAGCATTTTTGGAGGAAGGGGATGTATATTGTTTCAATTAAATCGATTGTATTGGCCACATGGAGAGGTGTCACTTAGGTTGATAAAAAAATTTTACTTTGACAAAATTATATAAATCATCTAATAAAGCAGAAAGCTTAGAGTTTGATGTTTGTATGTATTAGTGCAAGCAGTGACATTAGGGTCAATACTAACTTATATATTTTGAGGTCAAAGTTCAAGACTAGCCAATATGTTAATTTTTTACATTTTACACTTCTCTCCAAAACCACTTTACAAATTTTAACTAAACTTGATTGGAAGAACCCTTGGAGATAAAGGATACAGGTTTGTTCGAATAAATACACAGTTCTCAAGAGGGTGTCATTTAGGGGATTAAAATGGAGAAATTATTTAGAGAAGTTTACAAATCTTAATTTAGTGAACTAGAAGGCATGGGTATTTTTAAGATAATCTTGATGGGGTGGTTAATAGTTTCTACTACAACATCTTTTAATAGTACCAGTACAATAAACTCAAAAACCCAATACCTTAACAGTGTTCTCCATAATGTTACAGATGCTGGCCATGCTGCTTGTTACCATTCTGTATGGATGGATGCAAAGATGTACGCCACAGCTGTCCAAGTTGTCACCAGCAGGTCGGACGTTTTAACAGAATGTAAAAGAATGCTTGTCAGAGACCAAAGAGTGAAAAACATGCAAATTTTTTTGTACAACATGGTACATTTTGATGGCAGAAAACTGCATATTTTTACTTTCTGTTTGTTCTAGTGATCTTAGACATCTTGAATGAACTGTAATCCACGTAGGTTACTTCAATATACTTAAATTACTTATTATGACTAGAATTCTTAGTGATACTTACATTCAAATCTACCTTGGTTGTAAGAATTTTCACCAAGTGCATTTGAAGATAGAAATAAAAATAAAAACAAGAAGCTGAATTTATTAAGAAATTGCTCAAATCTAAAATTTGACTTGACACTTCAAGAAGAGCTGAAATGAAAAATTTCATATTTTTGACATTGCCTCTTTTATCTGCTGATGTCATGAATGTTGTGAGCATAAAAAACTAGAAATATGAACACTTAAAACACATTATATTTTGATGTGTCCATTTCACCTTGTACCCAACATTTATCATTTATGCATTAAGTTATGGTAGATGAAATAGTAGTAATTATTAAGAAAAGAAATTTAAGTGTTTAATTATCCATTAGACAAGAATTGCTGATTGAATCTACTTTTTTTGTGAAAATTTACTAAACATGAAAACATTTATTTATTTAGTGTCATGTATATGGCATAATGGCCTTATTGCCACTGTTAAGAATAAAAATTGTGAAATTTTTATAAATCCATCCGGACCGAAGGTCCAAGGTGGACTTTTCTCATACAAATCCTGTCCTTCGTCTGTCCGTCCGTCGTTAACTTTTGCTTTAAATGACATCTCCTCTGAAACTACTGGGCAGATTTCAACCAAATTTTGCAAAAAGCATCCTTAGGGAAGGGGGTTCAAGATTGTACAAATAAAGTCTATGACCCCCCAGAGGACAGGTGGGCGGGGCCAAAAGGGGATATTTGACAGTATGCCTTTAAACGACATCTCCTCCGAAACTATTGGGCAGATTTCAACTAAGTTTGTCGGGAAGCATCTTTAGGGAAAGAGGATTCAAGATTGTACAAATGAAGTCCCTGATCCCCCAGGGGACAGGTGGGCAGGGCCAAAAGTGTTAAATTTGACAATATGCCTTCAAACGACATCTCCTCTGAAACAACTGCAATGACTTCAACCAAGTTTGACAGGAAGCATCCTTAGGGAAATGGGATTCAAGATTGTACAAAATGAAGTCTGACCACCCCAGGGGACAGGTGGGCTTAGCCAAAACGAGTAAATTTTACAGTATGTCTTTAAACGTCAACTCCTTACAAGAATATTAGGCAGATTTCAACTAAGTTCAACTAATAAACCGATAATCTTTTAGTCATAATTCAATTTATTTTCAAAAAAAAAAATGCTTGTTCTTTTCGTTCAATTTAACAGAATCTTTATTATTTCTGTTTTCTTTTATAAATATTACCAGATTTTTTTTAAAAAAAAACTAATTACTATTCAAAAACAGAAAGTTAACTATAAAAAAATCATAATTACTATATATGACATAGATGATTTTATTTTACATAATGCCATATCTTATATATCTCTCAAAACTGTTAAGTAATGTTCTATGATGTAAACAATTCTATAATTCAAAAAAAGAAAGTTAACTATAAAATAAAGTCATAATTACTATTTCTCACACAATTAATGTGTCTCCACACTGTAGTGCAGGGAGTTATCACTTTGTGTTATCAAACCGGTCAAGTTGTTATCACGCTGCTTATAACGTCATTTGGTTGGACCGCAACGTCATACGAGGGTCATGACCTCTGACACCGTTATTTTCTTTATTTACGTTTTACCAGATCTGCGTTGTTTCGCTCGCTTCAGGATTCCAGGTCAAAGTTTGGGGACAATCCATTTACAAAACATTACCTTTTCGGTAATTCTTATTCTATTATTTCAAATAGTTTAGAAAAAAGTTGTAGTTAAAATACAAAGCAAGCGTGCAGTAACAGTGCTATATCTCTTGTCGGAGGGTAGTCAAGGTGATGCTTCACGCATGTGACCTGCTCACTATGATATCACTAGGAGCAATAACACTACACTACCACGGTCCCATGGTGTGTTACGAAAAAATGCTTAGTTTTTAAAGGCGTTTTATTATGTGAGAAAGCAGTTCTTGCACTCAATTTGATTAGTTATGGTAAATAACACACAAGATGATTATTCTATTTTCCATTTTTTCGAGGCTTGTCAAATCTCGTGTGAGAACCTCTATATATAACATAGAAGAATATATTTTACATAATGCAATATCTCATATTTCTCTAAAAACTGTTAAGTATTGTTCTATGATTCTATAGTGGATCCTATAATATTATTCAATATTAACAGTTTTTTATCCAAATTTTTTTTTATCTTTTTTCCTTTACAATGTGAACAAGTACAGTTGCAAGAACTGAGACAAAAAAAAAAAAAACAAAAGTCCTTGAAC
>JAUMGZ010208410.1:0-12095 GCA_032359645.1 Pododesmus macrochisma | reverse complement strand
GGCTGTATACCTCATTACTCCCACAGACAAGGTAAGTTATTGACAGGACCACTACAAACACTTAAGGCTGTATACCTCATTACTCCCACAGACAAGGTAAGTTATTGACAGGACCACTACAAACACTTAAGGCTGTATACCTCATTACTCCCACAGACAAGGTAAGTTATTGACAGGACCACTACAAACACTTAAGGCTGTATACCTTATTACTCCAACAGACAAGGTAAGTTATTGACAGGACCACTACAAACACTTGAGGCTGTATACCTAATTACTCCAACGGACAACGTAAGTTATTGACAGGACCACTACAAACACTTAAGGCTGTATACCTCATTACTCCCACAGACGGTGCTGACAATCACACATACTGTATTCAATCTAATAAGCACCCATGTCCCTATAAGCGCCCCCCCCCTTTTCAAGCATCCACAGTGCTGTATTATACCTAAGATCCATTACGTGAGAGCATTGCAGTATATTTATTGACAGTGTTTGGACCCGTAATATGGTCCTAATAAGCAGACCCTCTACTCTTTCTTTTAATTTTCAGGCAACTTGGGCGCTTATTAGGTCGTATATGGTATTATGATAAGAGAAAAGTAACGTTGGAGTAGACAGTAAATTTTACTGATCAACAATTATGAAACATAAATATAAATACTTTTTTCACAAGTGGGTGATGTACACTTAATTTGATCAAATGTTGGTTGCTAGATATAATCTTAATTTTGTTGTAGTCATTTCTTTAAATTTTACTAAATTACCTAATTGTCTTTGAAAACTTCAATCTGAAAACAATTGTTCATATATAGTTCATTCAACAAATTTCTTTTTCTTTTTCTCAGTCGGTGAAGCTGCTGATACAAGATTTCCCAGGAAACAAAAACCAATATAAATGTGCTCACATCTTTTTCACTGAAGGTTTGTTTGATAAATAACATAAAACATTCAATAGTCATTTCATCGCCTCCCATGAGGTACAATACAATATTCAAAGTCTTTTTCAAATGTTTATTTTCATTTTGATGAGAAATTTCTCGTGGAGTTGAAATTGTGTAGAATTAGAATTATTTATCCAAAGACCAGTTAAAGCTGTTTCTAACAATTATATTTTGATGGAATGTAATAAAGAATAGAAAGATAAAGTCGATGGAGCAGAATAAATGCCTTTATTCTCCATTTTCTTCTGATGAATGAAGATCCACAACTATTGACGTTTAGAAGAGTTATGCCCCTTTGTTATAAACTAATTTGCATGTTTTCCAAAATTGCTGTAACTGGATGTGATTTACTAGCCCACCTATTTCAATGCTTAATTACCATAAATTTTAAATACTGTCTCTTCTCTGTTGTATCCACTAACAACAGATGACATTATGTGCATATTAAATGGCTCAGCATTTGTATCTGTATAAAAATCTTAATGTTGAAGATTCAAGATTTTGTAAAGAAAAAAAATCAATAACAATTATTAATATTTTGTGAGCAAACGTGGTAATGCAACATCTTGCATTTTATAATAGTGAACACCCCCAGACACATATAAGCTTTGTGGCAAGAAACAAAACTATTTCAATTGATGCATACATTTTATACAAAAGTTGAATTCACCTATCTTCCGATTACTCTCTTTCACTCTACAGCATGTCCTGATGAGTTCTTCAATTTACTGACTAAGTCCCCAGCAGCAAAATACATAAAGACCTTGAAGGAAATAAACATAGCGTTTTTGCCCTATGAGTCGCAGGTATGTATACAATGGTAGTCCAAAATGTTGTAATATCCTCACCATTTGTTCTTATATCCTCACCATTTGCTCTAATATCCTCACTATTTGTTCTTATACCTTAGAAAATTCTAATAATTAAAACATTGTTCTGTTGGATCAGAGCGTTTCTAATGACAGGAACATAAACTTGAAGTCAGTTTTGTCGGGATGTTCTGATATCATCGGTCATTTGTTCTAATCCCATCGAGATGTTCTAATGCAAAAGAACCATGTTCTAATTATTAGAATTTTCTGTAGTATTAGAACAAATGGCAAGGATATTAGAACATGTTGGGCTACCAGTGATAAGTAACACACAGAACAACTTAATGCATGCAGCTGCAATGATTGATAGGATCTCTTGTCTTACTCAATTGAAAGTTGTGCTATGAAAATATACATGTTTGTCACTAACTTCTGAAGATGTATAAGAGTTGGTAGGTAGGTTAAAAAATAATGTTTTTACAAAAGGTATATAGAGGTGAGAGATCTGACCTAACAGTGTGTTTCTGAAATTGGCATAAAAACTTACTAAAATGCAGAGAGTTTTTACCCTTCCATGTCACAACCATAAATAACATTTAATTTGGAGAGAGATATGTTGAACAAATTAAACATAATAAACATAACACTGTTTCTGGAGGTGATGATGCACTATTACTTTTAAATATTATCTTTTCAGGTGTATTCACTAGATTCTTCTGAGAGTTTTAATTTTTTTTACAATCCCGTGAAACAACCATGTAGAACATTTAACCTGGAACGTTGTGCTGAACAGATAGCCACACTGTGTGCCACTTTAGGGGAATACCCCTCCGTCAGATACAGAAGGTAAACATTAGGGGAATACCCCTATGTCAGATACAGAAGGTAACTTAAGGGGAATTCCCCATGGTCAGATATAGAAGGTAAACTTTAGGGGAATACCCCTCGGTCAGATAAAGAAGGTAAACTTTATGGGAATACCCCTTGGTCAGATAAAGAAGGTAAACATTAGGGGAATACCCCTCGGGCAGAAACAGAAGGTAAACTTAAGGGGAATACCCCACGGTCAGATAAAGAAGGTAAACTTTATGGGAATACCCCTTAGTCAGATAAAGAAGGTAAACTTTATGGGAATACCCCTTGGTCAGATGCAGAAGGTAAACTTTAGGGGAAGACCCCTAGGTCAGATACAGAAGGTAAACTTAAGGGGAATATCCCTCGGTCAGATACAGAAGGTAAACTTTAGGGGACTACCCCTCAGTCAGATAAAGCAGGTTAACTTTAGGGGAATACCCCTCAGTCAGATAAAGCAGGTTAACTTTAGGGGAATACCCCTCAGTCAGATAAAGCAGGTAAACTTTAGGGGAATATCTCTTGGTCAGATACAGAAGGTAAATGTTTGTGCTATTTATGGATTCGTAGAAATTATAAGAAACTGAATGTAAAAACAAGCAAATTGTGTTCATGGGAATTCATTGTTAAGGTGTGCTTTAAGTAATTCATTGGTCAGCTATAAAAGGAAAATGTAGGCAAATTATGAGTTTAAAGGCATTCAGGATTAGTAACATAAGGGAAATCAAGGCAATCAGTGAAACTCAGGTCTATAAGATATGAAGGTATAGTTAGACAGCCTTTGTAATAAGGTAAATTAATTAGTAAGATATGAAAAGATACATATATGTTTATTTCATCTTTCTGTGTACATTTGTGATCAAAAAGAAAAATCTGTTAAAAAATGTAGCATGTTGAATGACTAGAACATTGATTTAATGAGACCCAACACATACATCTGTAAGGAAACATGTGAAATATAATGACTATTCTAAAACACAGACCTAGCATTTTCTATCCTCTGTGCATAAACTGTATTTATAACTTATTTTCCCTTTGGCTCTGTAGCTTTGATTTAGCGAAGTCTTGTTTATTCTAAGTTAATTTTCTCTATAGCGTCTATTAATGATGGCTGGTTCGAGCAAGATCTGGGGTTCAGGACGGGGTGTCTCACACAGAGTATTGGCTCTTTCCTCTAATAAATATCATATTTATTGGAGGCATGTTTCAGATTGCATTTTTGTATTATTTAAACTTATCCTTTTTAAAGTTTTTAACCGATGACTCTTTATGTTGTTTTTCAGTGATTTTGATAAGAATGCAGAGTTCGCTCAGATGGTACAACAAAAACTAGACGCCTATCGAGCTGACGATCATACAATGGGAGATGTAAGTAACTTTGAAAATTCCTTCTATTCAATATTTGAAAAAGAAAACAATTATGTGAAATTAGGTATTGACACTGCATCTGTACTACAAGTACCAGTGGTCTAACTGTATGCCCCAATCTGTAGTGTAGAAAATATGTAGAATGTGTTTTTAATTTGGTGCCATGACCAGGATGAGGCATGTGTGTGCCAATTGACCAGGTTTTTAGCCAAAGGGGAATTTGTGATTTGATGGATGTTAGGATGTCAATTTTGCAGACAGTTGTTGCACTCAACTCAAGATCTATTTTGAAAAGAAATCTATTCTTGTTAACACATTTACTCATTTATAATTTAATCTACATATTTATATATAACTCCAGTAAGATTGGTATTTTGACAATTCAGTATGATTAGTATTTTAACAATTCTTTAAAAAGATACAAATCTTTTTACTATTATAGTATAAAAATCGTTTGACCTTTTCTTTTGTTTATTCACAGGGTCCTCAGAAAGACAGGTCACAGTTGTTGATTATTGACCGAGGCTTTGATCCTATCACGCCATTGTTACATGCTCTAACATTCCAGGCTATGGCATACGATCTTGTCAACATAAATAATGATGTTTATAAGTATGTATATCCTGTTGATTTGAATTATCCTAAATTTTTCCTTTTGATTGAGCCCATTTTCAGTGTTTTGTCTAAAAATAAAAAATTAGGGGCCGCGGTGGCTTAATGGTTAAAGTCGCCGACTTGTAATCATAAGAGCCTTTCACCTCCTAGGTTTGATTCCTGTCCGGGGCAGCCTAATTTGAGAAAGTTGCCAGTTACGTGTCATAGGTTGGTGGTTTACTTCGGGTACTCCGGTTTCCTCTGGTCACGACCATAAATTACCTTAGATGTTGATCAGACAATAAGCCCTTAACACAAACAATCTCAAAAAAATTATGTCTATCAGAAATCACTACCTTTGTCTTCATCTTCAGTAGATTCTAAATGGAAATTTTCTAACAAGACACAAAATATTTTTGCAAAGTTGTATATATTGAAAACAGCCTGAAAACCTCATGTATGAGTGAGACTTGTCAATCAGCTTTTGATTAATTGAAAAATGAGTCACCACCCATGACAAAATTAAGCTTTATTACCAGCATAAGTAAAGTGGATATGTCTGATGGCCAGACATATAATTTAGATGGACATACAATCTACATAAGTACATACATTTAATTAAAAAAAAAAAATAAAACAATATGCTTCTCAACAACCTTACATTTTGTCTCTTATCCACAGATATGAAAATGCGAGTACAAATGAAATGAGTGAAAAAGAGGCTCTACTTGATGAGAATGACGAATTGTGGATAGAGTTACGACATCAACATATAGCTATAGTATCACAGTAAGTACATCATTTAATTAGCAGTAAAGTGGTTTTGAAAAAGAAAGACAACTCTTACAGTAGTTGTGATACAAGAAAGACAACTCTTACAGTGATTGTGAGATAAGAAAGACAAATCTTATAGTGGTTGTAAAAAATAAAGACAACTCTTACAGTGGTTGTGAGATAAGAAAGACAACTCTTACAGTGGTTGTGAGATAAGAAAGACAACTCTTATAGTGGTTATGGGACAAGAAAAGCAACTATTACAGTGGTTGTGAAAAAGATGACAACTGGACAAACATCTTTTACACAGATTGGGAAATAAGGAAGATAACTTGTGCACATGTTGTAAATGTCTTTATTACGATTGACAAATAGTTCATTGTTTTCTTCAATAAAAAAAAATTCTGTCACTTATGACAAGTTACTTGAGTATGTATAAAACCTATAATGAATTAAATACAACCCGTGTATTTCACTCCTGTAGACCAAAACAGAATGTAGTTTGATTTGATGCATAAATATGGTTTATGGTTTGCTTGTCTTTTTCAGACAGGTAACAAAACAGTTAAAACAATTTGCCCAGGACAAAAGGATGGGTTCAGATTCAGAGAAGGGTAACATAAGGGATCTGTCACAGATGCTGAAGAAGATGCCACAGTACCAGAAGGAGCTCAGCAAGTACTCAACCCACCTTCACCTGGCCGAGGACTGTATGAAAATCTACCAGAAGCACCTGGACCGTCTCTGTAAAGTAGAACAAGTAAGTATGAAAATCTACAAGAAGCACCTGGACCGTCTCTGTAAAGTAGGACAAGTAAGTATGAAAATCTACCAGAAACACCTGGACCGTCTCTATAAAGTAGAACAAGTAAGTATGAAAATCTACAAGAAACACCTGGACCATCTCTGTAAAGTAGAACAAGTTAGTACATCTATCAGAGTAAGCAAGTTTGTACATCTATTTACTGTGTACACGTACCTTGGAATTTTTTTCCTGATTTGATATTCACCATTTTTGCTCTTAAAGATGAGAGAACATACTAAAAATGAAAACAAAAAATTTACAGTTACATTGTCTTTAATTCACAAATGAATTAAGGGCAAATTTAACATGGAGCAGATTTTTTTTTTCGCCAAAGGGCAAATTTAACCAGGAGGGAACATTTCCAGGTATACAGTATTCTGTTTACAAGAGTTCCAGTTTCCTTCCACAAGAACAATCCTCTCATGCCCTAATCCCAGTCAATGAGAACATTTTTAAAACGTTTGTAAGCAGTGTAAGCATTTATGGAAAGTGCACCAAAGATTAAGAAGGTGATGTGCTGATTGGCTAAGAGCAAAGGTCATGCTGAGGTGAACTCAAACGAGGTGTTGTTAGATCCTATATTGGAGTGCAGGGATTTCCATAATTTCAAATTTTACTGTGGGGAAAATTTATCAACGTACTTCAGGGAGGCGCATCATTTGAGGAATTTGACTATATTAGGAAAAACATCTTGAATAACAAAAAGCTGTTAAATTAAAAACCTATGATAAAACATTCTTTTGCAGTTTTAGTGATACTTAAGGCTTACCCTTAAACTGTCATTATGATATTGGCAAGTCTTTATTAAAATATAGGTGTATTCTTTATTGTGGTTGGAGATGATTTTACTGTGGTGCAAATGAAGTTTACTGTGGTGCTGCACCACAGTAAAATAGGTTATGAAGATCACTGGAGTGTATCGTCGAGGAGCAGAATATACAGGTCTAACTTTAATTAGAATGGCTCTTACACCTTTGTTAAATTTGTCATTTTATGATTGCGTGGTTGACTTTCTTTAAGAAAAAGAACCAGTTTAACTGTGAGCACAATATATAACATCAGTCTGGTTTCTTTTGTATTAAGGATCTGGCAATGGGAACTGACGCAGACGGTGAGAGGATTAAAGATCACATGAGGAATATTGTTCCAATTCTTCTGGACCAGAACATAACGGCTTATGACAAAATACGCATCATACTGCTCTATATAATCCATAAAGGAGGTACGTTATTATCTTATTATTACTACCTACTAGAAAACAAAAATTTTACTACCCTATATCATCAATAAAGGGGGTTTGTTAAAATCTTGTCATTACTATCTACTAGACAGTATATAAGGGAGGTATTTCAACGTTTTGTTATAACAGTTTGCAACAAAATTAACCTTTACTATTCTGTTTTAATCAATGATTCAAAAACATTATAGGAAACAATAAAATTAAATGCAAATAAAAAGTGTTTTAAAAAAAGAAAGACATTTTATTCAGTATAGTAAAAATTATGTTTTTATGGTTTTCAGCAAAAAAGGATTGAGCTTTGCAAGAAACTGCATGTTACAAATAAAATGAAAATAAAATTATATACAAAGACATTTAGTGACTACAGTTAATTTGCCATTTGGTACATTAATAGGAAAAATGATTTGATATGTTGGTATGACTAATTTGTTAAGGTATTTTAGCTGGAATTTTTTCTTGTTTCTCTGATTGTTATTAAACACAATATTGAACTGTATTTAGGCTGTATTCCAACAACCAGTTTTCATGAAAGAAGAATTAGAATGCCAGAGAAAGACACTAACCATCTACAAATACCCAGCAACATTGTCAAACTCCTAAACAACTTAGGAAAAAAAGTTAATTTTTCTAGGTATATCAGAAATCTTTATTCCCCAAATACAACTTAGGAAAAAAAAAACTAATTTTTCTAGGTATATCAGGAATTCTTTATTCCCCAAATACAACTTAGGAAAAAAAACTAATTTTTCTAGGTATATCAGGAATTCTTTATTCCCCAAATACAACTTAGGAACAAAATCTTAATTTTTCTAGGTATATCAGGAATTCTTAATTCCACAAATACAAGTTGTAAAGACAATTTTCATATTACTAGGTATATCAGAAGAGAACTTGGCCAAGTTGGGTCAACACGCACAGATACCGCCAGAGGAGACCTGTATCATCACCAACATGCAACATCTTGGTGTTCCCATAATCCAAGATGTAAGTATAAACATATGTCGCTCTGTGTTGTCATGGTAATGGGGAATGTTGTACTTAGTAACCATGGCGGCAGGTGGCCATGGAGATGAGGGTGTGGCTTATTTTGTTGTGTTGTCTGTCATTGTTGCTATACAATCATCAATGGGGTTGACCAGTAGATGGTGCAGTGCTAGAGTAGAGCAACTGTTGTCAATACGACTATTTTACACAGCTTCTTCTAGCATTCTCTGACTGATTTATTAAGAGTTAGGCTTTTCCGTGTGTTATGCATTTCAAGATGACTTAAGAAATATAAGAAATGGTTTTCAGTTAGTTTTAAATTTAATTTGTATCATTATATAAAATTAAATATTTTTTATACTATTTAATGTAAAAAAGAATTGAAACAGCTTATGGATCAGTTCAATTAAGTTTCAAGATTTTCATCACAGAAACAACTGATATTGCACTAAAATTACATTGACATTTCGCAAATATAGCATTGTAATTACACTGACATTACACAAAGCATTACTCTGACATTACACTGAAATTACGCTGATATTACACTAATATTACACTGAAATTACATTGATATTACGCAAATATAACACTGTTATTACACTGACATTACACAAGCATTACTCTGACATTACACTGAAATTACATTGATATTAATACCCAAATATTACACTGAAATTACATTGATATTTATACCCAAGCATTACTCTGACATAACACTGAAATTACATTGATATTACACTGAAATTACATTGATATTAATACCCAAGCATAACTCTGACATTACACTGTAATTACACTGATATTACACTTATATTACACTGAAATTACATTTATATTAATACACAAGCATTACTCTGACGTTACACTGAAATTACATTGATATTACACTGAAATTACACAATCATTACTCTGATATTACACTGAAATTACACTGATGTTACACTAATATTACACTGAAATTACACAAGCATTACTCTGACATTACACTGAAATTACACTGATGCTACACTGACATTACACCAATATAACACTAGCATTACTCTGACATTACACTGAAATTACATTGATTTTACACTAATATTACACTGAAATTACATAAATATTACGCAAATATAACACTGTTATTACACCGATATTACACTAGCATTACACTGAAATAGCACTGATATTACACCGATATTACACCGATATTACACTACAATTACTCTGAAATTACACTGAAATTACACTGACACTACACCGATATAACACTATTATTACACTGGCATTACACAAGCATAACACAAGCATTACATTGACATTACACTTACATCACACTTGCATTAAGCTGATGCTACACATAGGAATTATTCTAACACTGGATGTTAAGATCCAGGGATGTTAGAGTTTCTGAGAAGAGTTATGAATTGCCCAAGATTGCTTTGTGATTTAAACTTATTGTTTTAGGAAATTTATCTTGAAAAAAACCAGGTATGAATAGATTTTGGTATATTGAGATTTTGAAATGAGCATGTTGTTCATGTAAAAAATCAGACATGTCACTGCAAGTGTGAATCTTTCACCCCTACAAGTGGAATGAGCTTGGTCCACCACAAAGGGACATAACTAGTATTGTGTTTGAGATTTGAATCAACAAGCAGTCACAATATAAATCAGGAAACAATTTATCAGAGTGTGTAACTGAGACTTTTTTCCTGTAAATAATGTTCACTTTATAATACACAAATTTGGAACAATAGTTAATTCAAAAAAATAATTTAGAAAAAAATATACTGGTAGATTTATTAATTACTTGTTTTTCAGGCCATGTCTCATCTATTTAAAGCCTCCCTTCTTACATATTTTACATAGATAAAATATTTAATTTCTGTATTTATTTTGGGTAAGACACATATGAAAAAAGTTTTATATTACCGGGTATAATTTTGGATTTTTTCCTTACAAGGAATTTTTTCCGGCATAATTTGAGATATTAAATTTAGAATTTTGTTTTCTATAAGTCCTTAATTTTACCGACTTAAGATTCACTGGTAGCAAAACTAAACTTTAGTACCTTGTATTTACGTCAGTTTTATGATTGAAAATGAATAGTCTTGGTGTAAAGTTATTAAAGATTCAGAATTACTTTGGTTTCACTACAGAATAGTACATAGATTATTACAAACTAACAGATTGTTGATGATGTGTATTAACCAATAATAAGTATATATATGTGAAATGTGTGTGATATTGTAATTTTGCATGCACCAGATTGCTGGAAACAAACCATTTAGCGTCGGAATACTCGATGACGCTAGTTATGGCACCTTTCAGTCGATCGCCCAGGTGAGATTACTTAGTGCATCATGCAATGTAGGAATCTTCGAGAGCCTCTCTTTGAGAGCTGTCTCGATTCTGCCATTTTTTCGATATGTGTTATGGTGATTGGTAGCAGATCAGAGTTTATAAACATTTCCTCATTTCTAATGATATTTACTGTCAGTTCATTCGCAGAGACGAGATTTGCTTCGTGGTGCTTGGTCACGGGTGAACAGGTTTTAAACACCTTCCTTGCATTATTAACTGAGCTCAGGGTTAAGAGATGTCTGTTTTCCCTACGTAACATGGCTAAAGTGCTACAACTATATCTGTTTGATTTTATTGCAGATTTTTTTTGTCATATTGCTTATGTAAAAGTTAAAATTCTCTATGAATTGCTTAAATTAAACCTCACTTTAGAAAAGGTGACATCAACTGCTAACTTGTACTCATTGCTGCTTCAAAACCGGATAAAAACTAAAGTCAATTTAAAAAGTTTAATAAAGATTATGTGACGAAATTGTATGATAACTCAAAACTAAATGCTATCTGTTGTGTTAGCAGACCATTTTTTGATTTGGAAAATATAAGTATATACTGTATTCGTTCTATTAAACCCCCGATCTCTAATAACCGCCCACCCTCCTACCTTGACGCCGAAACTGGTGACTTTTTCCTCCCTCCAGTGGATTTTGACAAACCTCTTATAGTCGCTTACTTCCATAAAACGCCCGTCCCTACTTTTAAATTGCCCGGGTGTTAATTAGAACGAATATGGTAAGTAGGGAAAACTTTGTCTCCATTTTATTTTACAAGTTGCCAAAGCAGATGGAAAGCAACAAATTTCTGAAGATTTTTTGAATTTTGATTATATTTGCAATAATTATAACTCCCTTAAACAAAGTTTGGGGCGTATATAGCTATAGGAAATGCACCGTTTATCCAATTGGTCTGTCCATGATTCTTGGATGCACAACTCCTCCTATACTCTTCCATGAATGTCATTGAAACTTCACACAATTATAGTACACCATATGAAGATGTGCATGTAGGAAAATATTTTTGTTCTGACCATTTCAAGGGGGGATAGTTATACATGCACATTTATAGGTTATGAATCTTGTAAGCTTAACTCCGACAACATTTAATGGATTTCAATAAAACTTCAAACAATGCTAGCACACCATATGAAGATGTGCATCTCAGAAGGAAAGTATTTTTGTTCAGACTATTTCAAGGGGAAATAACTAGACTTGTATATTTACTTGTCATAAATGTTGTACGTGCAACTCCTCCTACACTGTTTAATTGATTTCACTGAACTTGACACAATGATAGTACACCATATGAAGATATGCATGAAGCTTAAGGAAAATGTTTCCCCATTCCAACAATTTCAAATTTGAAAATTGGTCTTC
>JAUMGZ010208399.1:0-12095 GCA_032359645.1 Pododesmus macrochisma | reverse complement strand
GACTTTTTGATGAAGCTATTGTTTGTTTGTCAATAGCGTTTGTTCTGTTGATCCTATTTCTTCTTGTTTTTTTGTAAATCTGAACCAATTTATGGTGAACCCAGTTATAAATCTTGACCAATGTCTGACGAATATAGCTGTAAATATGATCTTACGTATAAGGAATATAATTAGTCTAGACTTATATATCAGAAAATCTGACCCATTTGGTTAACGTTGGTTTGACGAAAATTGTAATGCCCATTTGGCTAGTTAGTTCTTGTGGTGACTTTTTGATGAAGCCATTGTTTGTTTGTCAATAGCTTTTGTTCTGTTGATCCCATTTCTTTTCGTTTGAAGATGAATATAGAAGTACATATAGACTTATGCATGTTAAATGTAGCTGTAACTGTAATAAAGTGTATATTAAATCTTTACTTATAGATCGTGAGTATAGTTGCAAATCTGGGTCAATAATGGTGAATTTAGTTTAAAAAAAATCTAGACTATTTACGGGGAATAAAGTTGCAAAACGGACAAATGTGTTGTTAATATAAGTAGTGAATCTAGGGCTGTGAAGTGTGAATATAGTTGTTGTTCTGGAATATTGCATAGTGAATTTATTAGGTAATCTGATGTAGTTTGTTGTGAATATAAATGTAAATCTTGACAAATGTATGGTTAATATAGTTGCAAATCTAGGCTTATTGTAAAATTCTTAATAACCATTTTGGCACATGTAATGCTAGATTATGTACAACCAAACACGCGAAATAATCATGCCATATCTATTAACCATCAATCAGTTAGATTTCTAACTATATTCAAAATACGGTTGTGTACTTTATGCACCATCATAAGTCCTGATTTACAAATAAGTTCACAATACAATAGTCAAGATTTAAAATTAAATTCATCCCGCATTCGACAAGGTTTACAAATACATTCACCATACATATGTATAGATTTACTACTTAACACAATCGTCAACTTTCTTCCCCATCTATATTTTTAAATATATTCCAGATACACAAGTCCAGATTTACAATTATATTCCCTATACATAAGTCTATATTTCACAACCCTATTTACCAAGTACTATATAGTCAAGGTTTATACCTATTTACCATTATTACGCTAGATGTACAACTACATTAAAATGCGCTTATCCAGATTTGAAACTATTCACTACTCGTAAAGGTAGATTTACAAATAGACACTACCATTAAAATATACATTCATTGGATAAACTGGAGTGAAAGTCAGTTATTGTAAAATATACAAAATGAATTGTGATACATGTATTAACACCCAGTCTATGCAAAGATACACACAGATAAGAAAAAATCGAAAAATATATCCGAAATGCAATAATATTACGCTTAAATTCCCATCGAAAGACACCGAGGCAAATAGTTTAATTTGTTTGAATGTGTTAAGATACTTTTTTCGTATGTCAATTTTAAAGGTATATCTGTACTTAGGACTTCTAGTCTCATTTGGAAAGTGGGAAGGTTGAGGCCTCATTAACCGGTTTCACCATAACGCCTGGTGTCGTGCTGGGTGACCGTCCTAGGTCGGTCCGAATGGATTACTAGTCTTGATGATTGTTGTGATGTCATTTTATTTAATTAAATTCCGGTGCTTCATTGTTTGACGCAATAATTGTTTGTTTGGCAATGCCTCTTGTTCTGTTGCTCCTATTCAAACTGTTTTTTTATTTTGCACAGTGCAACTCCATTAGCTGTATTAAGTCTCATTACCGCATCAATAGCAAGCATAGATGATTTAGCTACAGTGTTTCGCCAGCTTGGTGTCTTTGTAGGTCTGGTCACCACGGGCTTGGGACTTCACCAAATACTCATCATTCCTGTTTTATATGTTTGCATTACGCACCGCCATCCGCTCAGGTACTACGATCACATCAGTAAAGCATGGATGATATCATTTGCTACAGCAAGCACGTACGTATTTCTGCAAAAATAACTTCGGATCTCTAAAATTCCATGTATCGGAACTTCATTCGTAGCAAGAAAAGATCACTCTTCGAGAACACTGATGTTTTCCCATGTTTATGAAATTTTCGTTTATTTGAAAACAGGCTGAGGAATTGTTGTGACGTCAATTTATCTCGTAATACTCTGGTACTGATTTGTTTGATGCTGCTATTAATGGTTATCTATGTATCTCGTTCTGTTGATTCCACCCATCCTGTTTGTTTCATACGTTCATATTGCAATTCGATGTTTGTAAGCGTTTTCTCTGATGCCTTTGCAGTGCTTTTTCACGAGGTCTGTAAGATTGTCTTACGTCTTAGTTCGCAATGGAAAAGGTTGCCATATACCGTTTTGACACAGAAACATCGCGACGGGTTACACTTGTGTAGCAAACACCGGTTTTATTTCCAGTTGTTTACAGAGATTAGGCGGAGTTTCCTTTGTAGTTTAAAAATTGTATTTTGTTGTTTATTTCTGTGCACTTCCTCTGTTTTCTTGTTATTTGCCAATGCACACGTGTCCTTAATATTTCTTAATATCGTATTGGATTTGTTTTAACTACTTAAGAATAATGTTTTCATGTTTTTTCCCATGGTTATAATGGCAATGTCATTTACTAATTTAAAAACAAAGATTATCATGTACCTTATTGGCAAAAAATAAAAAAAAAATTTTTTTAAATGCTTAAAAGTTTATTAAGCTTAACTATTGTCCATTATACTCCGTTTGTATTGCGATCTTAAACTAGCAAATACGAAAATCCAAGACGATAATCAAAAGCCGCAATTCCATGGACATTGGCAAACAAAAGGACAACGTGGGACGCACACAGAAAAAACAACCAAATATGCATTTATTAACGAAAAAAAGGAAACATCGCGAACTTCTATTAAAACACCCTTTCAACAGTAAAAACAGAAACATATGTCACTATACGAATAAGTCACTTCTAAAAAGCAAATGAGGAAAATCATAAACGGGATAGGAATAGAAGCATCAACATTATCATGAAAGCAGAGCTGTACAGATAATGCGTCGAGGAGTACAACAAAAACCATGACCGCTTTCTACATGTTACATTCAAGTTTATAATATAATATAATCAAAAACGGACAGACGGACTGACTGTCTGACTTTGCATGAACTGACAGACTGACTCACTTAAAATTAAGAAAGGGGGTGCAGAAGTATGAACGCCGAAAAGTCTATCATTCAAGCAAAGAAATTTAGAATACAGGCAGGTATGGAGCCAAATACATGACTGGGAGTTAAGAAACTCAAACTAAGACGTAGGGGGAATTCAAATTATGACGTAGGGATTATGTTTATAATTATATCAGAAACAGACTTGTCCAATTGCTCTACTGTTTCTTGATGGAGGTCATAAAAACTTTCGAATTGCAGACCGAAGTCTGGGTAGTGTATAACGCTGCCTCAAAAAGCTTCAACGTCAACATCAATCCTGTAGTGACAAAGTCTTGTAAGTGTAAACAAGCTCTTGAATATCGAATAAGCTGTGACACGTAGACTCCATAAGCAGGTGAGGTGGTATATTGCTGTCTAACAATTTAGAGTTGGCTATGGGAAAACTGTAGTTGTCACGTTTGTCACAGAATTTAGTGGAAAACGACCATTCGTGTAAATTTTTGAGTTGGGGTTCTACGTATGAGGCAGAAAAGTTTATTTCGAGTTCCGGGGATATATAATGTCCACATAATCACCCAATTTTTTTTATTTTTGAGGGACAAAACGTCATCTATGTAGCGAAAAGTGAAATCCATTGACTTTGCCAAAGTCTTTCTCTTGGAAATGATTAGCTTTTGAATAAAATCTACCTCAGACGAATACAGAGATAGGTCTGCATGAGAATTCCAATTGTCTGACGGAAAATCCTGGCATCCAAATTCAACAAATATGTTGTCGATAAGAAAGTTCAACATTCTAACATTATTTCTAACATATTTTTGTTTTGCCTTAAGCATGTCCATTGAACTAATACACTACGTACTACAAAAACAAAATATATCGCATTATATTTACAGAGTATGTGCTCTCCCAGAGATGTTCATTGCCTGTGAAGAGAGACAACACATAGATAGACGTGTTAGTCGTTTTGTTTTACCGTTCTCTATTGCTTTAAGTGCAAATGGTAGCGCCATATTTATATCGTCTGCCACAATATTCATTGCTAACATGTATGGAGTACAGCTCAGCGTCGCAAACATACTCATTGTCGGGTATGTATATACGGAGTATTCGTCGTCGTTAAAATATTAACAATGTTTTACCTTTGAAATGCAAATAAGTGTATCACGCTGAAAGAAGCAGAAGAAATAGGATATAGCATTCTTTATAGTTATGCTATTGAAGGTGTGTTACAATGTAGAGTGCACTTTATTCATGAATTATAGGTCCCCTAGTGACATATTGTGATTTTTTTGTGTCCGGCGTCGTCCTTCGTCCGTAAACTTTTCTGGACCAATTTCAACCAAAATTGGTTAAAAGTACCCCCATTGAGAGTTGCTTTACGTTTGCTTATAAAAAGGGACTGGCGCCGATAGGGGCTAACAAGGGGGCAACAAGTGGTGAAATAAGGTTTATTTTTAGAAAAGAATTCTTACAAACCAATGTTTTGATTATTTTTATATTTGATATGCTTGATCCTCGGGTCAATATTTACAAACTTTACGAACTTAAACACAATATGTGTATTAACAAACCACTAGGGGGTGCATCAATCGACAAAGGATACTTTGTCATGTAAATTCCTATTAAACTAAAACATGGTTAGCGTTTTGTATTTCACTTTTGACAAAACTTGTTGTAGATGTTCCTTGCATGGTCCCCTTTCATATTTGTGTCCGATGTTGACAAACCCCGTCCATTATGGCTGGTCTGGCTCTTGATTTGCTGCGGCATTTTCGACTTGTCAAGAACCATTAATTATATTTTCATGAAACTTGATATAGATTTTCCTTGCATGGTTCCATGTTAGATTTGTGTCCAACGTTGACAAACTCCATCCAATATGGCTGCCCTGGATTCTGATTGGCCAAGACATACTAAAATCGGGTCAACAGTTAGTTATTGCCCAAATTTTATAATGTTTTTATATACCAAAAGTTGACTTGGAATACTCAGGGACTGTTAAGGCCCCATAGGTCTCTTGTAAGAGTGGAGGCACCCCCACCCCACCCCCAATCCCTTTGTAGAATATTTCCTGTCAAATTAAATTGAAATTCACACAGTCGTTTGTTAGCAAGAGTTGAACATATGAGAACTATAGTCTATGTCTTGAACATACTGATTATTAGAACCAAAGATATCGAAAGACCAAAAAAAGCCGCAGCCAGCAAGCAAGTCAGCGACTTAGGAAGGTTACCTAGCACGAAACCAGGAGTAAGGTTAAATCGGTTAATGGGGTCTCTACCTTCTAACTTCCCTCAAGATAAATATTACGTGTAGACATAGATCTACAAATAAAATAAGTTCACTTCATGGAACGGTCAAGTGACATCAATGAACAATTAATGTGCTCAAAAGTAAGACCAAATACAGCTAAGACTGCAAGATATTAACAAAAACCCACAACGTTGACCGATGGAGGGCAAATACACCAGAAATGTGCCAGGGAAAGCGAATAAAGATGACCGAAGTAATTACTATTACAGCAATATGAGCTTAGCTTTAATAACGCAAAGTCAAAGTAACACCAGGAAGCAGCCTTTACGACAAATGAAACGTTTCACTGGATCCCTTCATTGAGTCCAATAACTATTGTTAGATAATGTGCAATATTATAGTCTACGCAAGAAAGATGCGGTAAATGTCGTTTTACACCGCCTGGTTTCGTGCTGGGTGACCATCTTAAGTGGGTCGGCATGGATTACTAGTCTTGATGATTTGTTGTGATGCCGATTTAATTAATTACATTCCGATGCTTCATTGTTTGACGCAGTTATTGCTTGTTTGTCAATGTCTCTCGTTCTGTTAATCCTATTCATACTGTTTTTTACTTAGTCATATGGTGGGTTTCACTATGAACTGCTCATGGTTTTGTTAAAGGACTGTTTTCACATTTATTGTACCAATTAAATATATTTACGACTTTTATTAATTAATTAGAATCTTAACACTTCCACTATTGTTTTGAAATACAAAATCAACAATCGACAACAGATATAACCGTCTACTTCTAAATATTGTGAAAGACTGACAAAAAACCATATAAGATCTTTTTTTGAAAAAGCACAGTTTTCCACAATTGAAGTTGGTTCGTTTGAACAACATAAACTAGATTAACCACAATGTCCAGCTCAGCTGTATTATACTTGAGGACCGTTCTAATTCGGTACCAAGGCATTTTAAAATATTTATAAGCGTTTGTTCTACTTTATATGTAAAGTTTTGTCCAGTATTATTGTTTAATTGTATATTTATTTAGATTACTCACATCAATTTCGATAATGGCGTTACCAGCCGTACCTAGTGCAAGCATTGTTATATTAGTAATGATACTGACATCAAACAACATCCCATCAGAAGGTGTCTCCCTGCTGTTTGCTGTCGAATGGTTACTGTGAGTACTATCTGAGAATGCATTTCCATCGCTTAATAAAAAATCAACTTAACACTTGAAGCGTCAACGTAAATGAATGTGTTTGTGTTTTAGTGCCACTTTCAAGCAAACAAATATTAATAATAAACGTTTTTGTTTGATCAAGGATACAGTAAGGTCCAGTAGTCATCTATTAAGTCACACAACTTGTGCATTTATATCACACCATGTATGCAAACGCTTATGGAACTCGACAAAATTGCTTTCCAACTTGTTGCAGCAGATTGATGTTTTGCATCACATTTTTCTTGTGGTTAAAATCGCTGTCTGCTAAGAAACTACGTCTTTGTTTTGTAGTAGTGAAAGCGCGTAGAAGCGCAATGCACACAGCGGATGAATACGCAAGAGAAAGTCCAAGAAGTTACAAATCAGGCCACTCATCGCACTTCAGCCGATTCCGTGTATGGCATCCCTTGGTACGCTTTGCACCATATGTATGACACAACTGGGAATCCGTATACCATGTCTATATAGCAAAACTGCGTCGTTTGTGGTTTTCGTGAAAGCGCGGGAATTCTTTATCCATTCCGCGGATGAATAAGTCAGAGAAATCCGAGAACTAACACAATCATGAACAGGCAAACGTTCTATATAAAGCTTATTTGTGATTATAAAGATTTATCGGGTGCTCTCGGAATTATTCTATCTCATTCAGACTTGCAAAAAGAAACCACGAAGTCAACCAGTCCATTTCCGTACTTTGCTTTGAATGTTAGTTAGACTAGTATACGCTTGTAAGACACGGATATACTGCTTGATACAATCGCTGGAGCACCATGACGTGCATACAACATTGCGCGTGTTGCTTATAAAGGTAAATATAACAATATAACGAAATATAAATGATGGTACAATTAATAGATGACCAGGTTTCAAGCCGGCGAAATATTGAAAAATTCACCAAGATCCGCTTCCTGATCGGTCATGTGCCCTCATTAGTATGCACACGAAGTAAGGGTTGACAACGGTATAGTTTAAAAAAAAAGCATCAATACAAGTAAGCCGGACTGTGATTTTCGTGCAAACCAATCACATGTCTATATAGCCCTGACACAATGAACTATTTCTAACCACAGGTAAAATCGTATCCTGATACACCTATATCACTGAAAGAATTCTGCCCGATAACATAAACAAAAAACAACAACACTGTCTAAATTTATGTCCCGAGCAATACCCACGTGACGACTTTGGGATGTTTTCCTTGTTTTTGGTTGAAGCCATTTGCGAATATCTATAATCAACGCCTGTCGGTCATTTATAATTCGGCCCGAAATATAAATTGTGTTATTTTTGAAATGCTGTAACTTTTGGGATATACATGAGCTTCATGTTTAATTTACGATAAGTTACTAACTTTTCATGCTTAATAAAATATAACAGTCTTGAAAATAAATTAAAAACCAAGAAAACATTTCTGTATGTTAGTGAATATATTAATTTAAGATCTAAAGAAAAAAACGGTTTAACAACTGCATACTGTAAACATAAAATGACAGAAACGTGCTTGCTGTTTTTTCAAGCAAGTCAAGCTTATTTTGGAATATACAATATGAACGTCTGACAATTCCTCGCGGACACATAAATTCGCTTTTAGTGTTTTAATAGAAGTTCGTGATGTTTATTTTTCAGTATATCAATTGTATTTGACGTGTTCTTTGTTTTGTTTGCGCCCCGCGTTTTCCATTTATTTGCTCATGTCCATGAATACAAAAATGCAACCTGAATCATGCCTCCGATAAATATGATATTTCTAAGAGGAAGAAGCCAAAACTCTGAGTGAATTACCCCGTCGCGAACCCCAGATCTTGCTCGAAGCTGCTTTCATTAATGGCCGCAAGAGAAGCATTTTTTGACTAGACAAGACTTCAGTAAATCAAAGTTACAGAGCCAATGAGGCAACGGTGATAAAAATCACGATTGTCATGATGGACAAAAACCATACCGAATAATAATACAAAATTGTCTTGCCAAAATTTAAAATGTGCGCGTAGTCAAAACAGGAATTTTTAAACGTATTCCTCTGGACACGTGTTTCGAACAACCCAGTTCTCCTCAGCAAAGGTGACGTTATAAAAGATATATAGAATTAAACATTATCAAAGACAGACAGACTGACTTACTTACTTACTTACTTACATTAAAGAAAGCCAAAATATGCATTAAACACAACAATTTAGAATACAGGTAAGTATAAAACTGTATCTTCTTAGGTCCGAAACTCAAAAATAACTGACAGAACGTTATGAATCGGGAATAAAAGAAGGCGTACCTCATACACAGCAATGGCCCCTCGAGAGGATAAAAACTCAGTATAACATGTGTTCGGAAGCAAATG
The DNA here is from genome assembly GCA_032359645.1 of Pododesmus macrochisma. NCBI lineage: Eukaryota > Metazoa > Mollusca > Bivalvia > Pectinida > Anomiidae > Pododesmus > Pododesmus macrochisma. Next base: position 3,163 of record JAUMGZ010208399.1, on the reverse strand, counting down.
CTTAAACTCAGATCATTTTAGGGCAGTAAGAGCACGACAACCACAAACAATTTAGTATCAGTAATTAAGTATTAGTGATTGTGTATGCACCTTTTGCGATATCAAATACGTTGTGTGGGTGGTCATGCAAATTGGACTTTATTTCTACAGTAATAGTTAACCAACTTTACTTCAATCTTCAAGACAGGTCTATTACCACGAAATATGGGATTAGTTTGATAACCAAAAGAAAATCGCCTTAGTAAAAAAGAAGATATTGAGAAAAACAATAAAATTTACACTAACTTCGTATGGTATACTAAGAAATGTAAGATTGCAGATGAATGCATGGCTGATAAACTAGCATACAATGGACACAATGCATTAGTGAAGTCAACTTTGACATTTTGTTAAATGGACTAAAATTAAACAAGCTTACCAGAACCAAACATAGGCATTGCAACTGAGTCACAGTTCACTTCCTCCACTTTGTTGAAGACATTCCTAATTCCATTTTGTAATGATTGTATAAAGTAATCTCTCAATTCTTTCTTCATCACTTCAGAAGTCTCAATTGGTAACACAGCATGAATGACATCTTCAGCTTTCACGTTCAGTGGAGCAGGTGTCATAAAGACATCACCAACCTGAGGCTTTGGTTTTTTATGTTTATGCAACTTTTTCAGCTCCATTCTATAGGTAGATCCCTTAGGTGCCAAATCTCTTAAAACCTTTGCAATACCCAAACCGGTACAACATAAATTAAACTCTTCATTCTCAATACATACAAAGGCTTTTGCTTGAATATTCAATATGTTTGTGTAAGTCATAACTGAAACTACCAGTTTTTGTGAAATTTGGTAAGTTGCTCCATATCCGTCTTTGTCCTTTACAAGAACAAAAGGATAAAGGACAGGTCCATATCCACCGTGTTGACCTGTTTTCCCTGTATAAGGAAAGCCTGTTTTTCCTTGTTGGTTGTGATGATGAAACACATTTTGACTTGCTGTTGATGAAGATCCTCCGACTGCTCCATGACTTGTTTGATTAGGAGCAGGGCGTTTTTGAACTTTATCCCCTGTTGGTTGTTCAGAACTTGACTGTCTTGTGAAAGTTGTAGGGTATTTTAGAATCGTGAATGCAGTAGTTATTTCTTTCACCCTTTCCTGTCTACGATCCACGAAGTGAATTGCTTTTATTGATGTCTTTGAAAACTTTCTACTAAATTTCTCAACAGCGTGGACGTAAGCTTCATTACAAATTTCATTAGGAATGTTAGACTCACCTGTAAATAAAAAAGAATATGTTCTTTTTGTTTATATTTAACAAAACATTTAGCACTCATAATGTTGCTTACAGATGTAAATATACATTGGCTCAAATTTGGGCATCAATATGTAACAGCATGTCTTACAATGTTTTCATGAATTTGTGATGTACTTTATAATTATGCATTGAAATAATGATATTGTTATTCAAAATAAAAATTGCTTTATCTTAGATTGAACTGTTCAGTTGTATGAGTAAGTAACTTTATAACCTTAATACATGTATGTAACCATATTCTGTTACCTGAACCAAGTGCTGGAAATGCTACAGAGCCCAAGGCAAGATCATGGGCTGATTTTAAACTGCTCAACAAAGCACTGACCAAATTATCAAGACAAATCTTTCTTCTTGTTTCATCAGGGAAAGTTGGTCTGTAATCTTTCCAATTCGGTCCAACAGAGTGAACAATAACTTTCAAATGTTTAAGATTTCCAGCAATAGTTGAGCAAGAACCACCGACATTTATTGGACCATTCTGAGCAAAGTAGACTTGACATGCATTCTTAAAATCTATTCCTGCCTTTTCATTAATCTGTTTTGCTAAACCCTTTCTGTTATCTAGATTTCTATTGGCAGTGTTGACAATACAGTCAGTATTTACACGTAGAATGTCAGCCATATATACATAAATGCCAATCCCTGATGTTGTTTGGAACACCCAGGCATCTTTTGGTGGTGAATATAGCATAAATTGTGCTGGTGCTGTTGACTTGGAGGCACATGTAGTTAAAACGTGTTTCTGTGCCTGGTCCATTCTTTTTTGATGTGAACCTTGACAAGTAACATCAGAATATATTGCTTTTTCAGGATGTTTTTGAACATTGTCATATTGCTCTGCTGAACTGGAAGATGAATTATCTGGTTTCGGATTAAGGGTTTTCCTTGCCGTTTGAGGACTTGGACTAATTGATTGATTTTCAGAGTTTGGACCAATATTAGGACCTGTGATTCTTTGTTCAGGAAATGTAACGTCCGATAAACCAGTAACTAAGCTTATCGGTGATTTTAGCTGATAGTAACCAGAGTTTTTTGGTTCAAAAACCCGTTGTTCCTCAACTTCTTCCTTCTTTTTGATATGAAATTTTTCTTCCGATTTTTTTTCTACGTTAGACCGATTCGTTCTAGAGATGTTCTCTCTCTGTAGTTGAAATACAAACTTTGTCTCTATGAAGTTACTATCAAGTATTCGCTGTTTTGAGCTCTCATGTCGTCCATGTACTTCTGCTCCCATGACCATGTGCACATCCTTAATGAATGTTCCCAATCCTCGCCTATAAATATGAACAAAGTGAACTTGAATTAACTCGAATATCAATTTTTATAAAAGAAGCGGGAATTGAAATAGATATCTCGTTACTAGTGTATGTACATTATGTTTCCCCATTATAGTTCAAGTTATATTTAAACGTATGAAATGCACCTTAAATGTTTTAACACTTAATATAGTTTTCACTAAGCCAATTTTATTGTTTAAAGTTTAACTTATGCGCTGAAACCCTTAAAATGTTAGACAGACAAATATTAATGTTTCCAGTTCGTAGAATTTTGTTTTTAAAAATATAGTCAAAATCTAAAAGCATTCGTGAATACCTGTTTTCGCTTTTAGTTTTTGAATAAACGTTCGTGATGTTTCCTTTTGTAGTTAATACAGGTATATTTGGTTATTTTTTGTGTGTGTGCGTCCCACATTTTCCTTTTGTTTGCCCATGCCCATGGATTTATATCGTCTTGGTTTTTCGTATTTATCACTTAATTGTTTTTTACCTGTGTGCATCTACTTTTCCTTTTTATTTTCCGATATCAATGAACTCAGATCTTACGAATATTGTCTTGTTTTTGTATTTTATACTTTATA
>JAUMGZ010208388.1:0-12097 GCA_032359645.1 Pododesmus macrochisma | reverse complement strand
AATTCCATTCACACTTCTTTTTTCTCCAACACATTTAAAGTGTCAAATGATTAAATCCAAAATATGAATAGCCTTTTATGCATTAACACAAGAAATTAACAAAACTTAAATTTTCAAAGACAAACATAGAAAGTATTTTTTCAGCATGTGCAACAGAAGGAAAACATATTGTTCACAATGATTGTGCAAACCTTCAAATAAAAAAAAGGACTAACATTACATATGGCTAAAAACACAAAAGCCATGCAAAACTAGAGTTCTTGCAAAAGAAATGTAACACACAGTGCTTCCCCCTTAACATGTTAGTGTAAAAGCGTAACAGTTTAAAAACAATAAATTTATTTTTTACTAAACATGCAATCATGATCAATGAAATGTTCTGAGGTACTCGTGTATCAAAAATGATGAAAAGGTGTTGTAAGTTATACATTTGACAATACAAGTCATATTTTCTGTTATGAAATGAATATTTACATGCTATTTACACTAAAGTATAAAATTTGAAAAATTGTGAGATATTGTTTTATGATTTTATTAGATATGTTGAATTCATATTTTGATATATGATTTATAAAATTATACTACTGCGTTTATGATTATAGAATTTCAAAAGCATCTAGCTATGAACAAGCGAAATTGTTAAGCTGTTTTTCACCTACAGCATTATTTGCTTGAAACGTGTTTTTTGTGTGCAAAATATAATAAATGACCCTCTTTTCATAGAATTGTACTAATGCTGCTTTTTGAAAATGCCCTAGGAAATTCAACACCATATTTGATAAAGATCATTCAAACCACAAAATAAATGACTTTGCTAAGAGTCTTTCAATATAAACTATCAACTTTGTACAATTTTAAGTGCGAGATGAAGTAAATGAATTTAAAAGACGGGCACATGATGCACAAAGCAAGCTACATAAAAACACTATGAAGGTTTGTCTAGTAATGAGTATTAATTTTGAATGAAACTTGAGATGATGAAAACTGAGTAAAAAACATCTAAATAAAAGTGTCCCAAATAACCTCGGTATTCGAGAAGCTCGATTTGGTGACCTAGATTTCCGCCTACAAGAAAAGTAAATTGTATGTGTCATATGTCCACTCAAGTACATTTTATTAAGCTATTGAATGAACTTTTACCTAAGTTTCAATGGTGGTTAAAGAAACAGATAAAAAATCCTACGATTTTTCTGATAATTATAGGACTTTATTTTGTTAGAAACAACTGGTTCATTAAACAGGATTTGATTGACATGCTTAAGAAATGAAGCAACAGTTAATGTAACTTTCTGGTGGTAAAGCATCATATTATAGTGTCTTCCAGCAGAATACATCAAAATCAGTGATATTCAAGTGAAGAAGCAGACATGCGGGTAACAATCTAGATTGAAGATCAATGACACCAATACAGTGTACATTATGGCACAGTTTTGCTCTGACTACATGTAAAAACATTTTTTTTTAGTTTTAAAGCCAAATTTTCCAAAAACATTTCAACCACAAAATAAGCTGACAATACTTGCTGGATATAGTTGTCTCAACCACAAAATAAGCTTAGTATCTGCTTGATATAATTGTTAGTCAACTGTCATGGCTTTAACCAAAACCAAAGTTCAATTTTTTTATTAAGAATCTTTAGTTTGAAAGCTTTTTTTATTTCACCCATATAATATCATTGTTATTAAATAAATGTAGTCAATATGATAAATATCTGTCAAAATCTGATTCAATTTTGACTTACGTCGCTGTGAAATCATCATCCATGGAGTCCCTCTGGTGACTGTCTGGATCCTTGACCTTATGCTTTAATGCATTCACCTGCTTCTCTCTGTAATATGGGAAATTACATATGTTGTTAGAGAAGTCCTTTAATAAAGAATTTGTGTCCAAAAATATATCTTTCAATAATATCTAATTGTTCTTTTCTAAATTCTAATCAGAAAATCAGAATAGACACTTTTTGGTTTCAGTTTCAATATTTTCTTTTCAAAAGATTGAAAAGATGCACTGTATAATCAAAACCAGCATTTCCAAACTTTATATTCAGTGTCACCAACTTAAATTGTCTTGCTGAACAATTATAGAGATCATACTTGTGCTGTATCTCTGTCTTTGAAGCACGAAGCTGTCCTTCCAGAGTTTCAATGGCCTGATCTTTGGTATTGATAACCCCAACCAGCTTGTGGAGTTCACCTCTCATATCGTGAAGATCAGAGCCTACATCATCTAAAGATTCCTGTAAACAATAGTAAATTATCATTCAAAACATGTTATTGTACACATTTGTTTGACTTGAGCCACACGATGCCAATTTCAGACTTCACTCAAACATTGCAATTTTGACAAAACATTGGTTAAAGTATCAAATAATTACTCTCATAATAGTACCTTTTAATGAGAACAGTAATGTTGGTTGTGTGGATTGTATCATATGCCATTTCTCCTTCCTAAAATGTCCCTATAGTGTCATGTTAAGCATATGATAAACATGTTTTTCCTAAGACCAAAGTGACATGATTTTGAAAGTTTAGTTGCATAATGTTGTACTGGACATAATAGTGCTGTTGTGGTTTTAAGTGGTCATGCTACAATCAGTGATTGATTCTATGTCTACATGTGCTGTATTGTGCTAATGACAACATGCATTTCAATACAAATGATGAATGAAAAGTAAATGATGGTGAGTTTGTTTTAACTATTAAATGTCATGCTATTTTCTTGCAATTTGGAGCATAAATTTTAAATCATTTATATGAAGTGACTAAGAAAGATAACTCTCCAACAAATTCTTCACAAAAGAGATAACTCCTATTCAAATCTTTCTGGAGTACACACCAAACAATTTGGCTTCCCAAAATTTTAACACATAGAAATGCTTCAGACATGTGTGAAGGTTACAGTATGCTTGATATGTATAACCAAAGTATGTATAAGATGACTTTTCAACAATTAGTGTGATGTTTATGTTGATGTATTAAGGTCATGAAACAGGCAACATATATATTTATACTATTCTTTTACTTTTTGTTAACTACAAAATACATTGACTAAGGCATCCTGAATGTTGATCATATCAACTACAAAATATTTCACTTTAGTATTAGTACTGGTGTATAATGATATCACTGTGGTGCAGCATTCAGCTCTACCCAATGCATCAAGTGTATATAATAATGTACGTTTTGATATTTTTTAAACATATCCAATGATTTTAATTTCTTTTTCTTCCTCAATGTCAGTCAAAGATGTTAAAGACATTCCAAAACTTCTTTTTCCCAACGTGATGCAAAAGCAATTGTTTCAGGAGAGATTTTTTCTTGTCTTCATTACAGATTACATATTCACTTTCCAGTCAACATAAGGTACCCGTCATTGTCCATGTACTCAACAGTTAATACATTTTCAATAAATGATGAGGGGAAAAACTCATGTTAGATGACAACTAAATAAGATTAATTTGTTTAGCAATGTATAAATATATCAGTTAAAGAATGAGAATCTATGATCTACACACACATATTAGTTCTGTTTAGATTTAAGTATTTGATTAAGTCCACTCCTTTGTTCTTGTTTTTGTTGAAATTTTTGCATTATTGAAAAATCATATTTCAGCAAGCATGTATAATAAACAAGCTCAAAATCAGTAAATTTGAAACGAATCAGTTTTCTATTTTAAAGAAATATGCAACTTTATTTGTAGGTCATATGTAAAAATCTTACACTGACAATGGCAAAAAAATATAATTGAATTAAGGGTTTAATTGTTTTTGTTTTTTTGATATTTTTTGTAACTTATTACAGCACTTACATATATTTGCAGTAAAGAAGTGGACAGTGAAACTCTTAATTCTACAGTATTAGCAGTAGTCTATGTATAACAACTAACATATCAACTCATATCAATGAATGCAAATATTTTGCAGTTCATCAAACATCTCCATCAAATAATGATTTGCAATATATTAAATTGTTTCTGAAAATATCATAAAAGTCCTTTGTTATTGATGCAAATAAACATTGTTTGTGATGCATGTATGATGTGCTGCATATGATATCCTAAAAAATAGAAGAAAAAAAAATTCAAAACTTTTGTCTTGCATGTTAATTCGAATTAAGAAGGTTAATAAGTAATTAATCAAGATGGCTGATGGAGTTAAATCCTGCTAAGGCAAAATTGGAGGCAAACATGTTTTACAAGTATTGTTTAAGTTCTTACAACACAAAAACAAGTGGTTGGTAAGCCACAATGTTTCTGTGTGTTAGAGAACAGACACATACTTCATGCAAAGACAAAACAGAACTAGCTATTTCATCCAAAGCTGAACATTGTCTACACAAATAAAAACAAACCCCAAACCACAACTATATAGCCAGCATCACCACTACTTACACGTATACCAGATGAACCCTTAGTTTTCTCCTCGTCAAGCTCCTAGCAACAGAACAGTTTACACGGTAACAAACAGAAAGATTAAACATACAATAGAATCCTTGGATACACAATCAAAAGTATATATTATAATTGAAAGCAGGAAAAAGAAAATACTATGCATGCTTATCTGTAATTTGATTAGAATTTTATATCCATACTTTGTGATAATCAATTTCTGTTTTAAAAATGATAGGTTTACGGCTCAATTTAGCAAATTTATGAGTTCAGTAATAAAAATTATAGAAAAAAATTAATAAAAAATGTCCAACATTAAAAGTCTTCCAATTAAAGAACAACATCATTTTAAATCTAACCTTCATTTTAAATCTAACCTAATCTCTCAAGGACACGATTTCAAGTTATCCAATCAATAAAGGACTCCATTATAATTTATTCAATCCATGAAGGACACCATTATAAGTTATCAATTCAATGAAGGCTTCTAACATAATTTATCCAACAAATGAAGGACACCATTTCAAGTTATCAATTCAATAATGGTTTCCATTATAATTTATTCAATCAATGAAGGACACCATTATAAGTTATCCAACCTGTGAAGGACATCATTATAAATTATCCCATCAAAATGAAGGAAAATGTCATATTAACAATCTATCGTTTCATAACCCAATCAATTAATGGAGACTAAAGACGTGAATTTAAGTTCTTTTGGTTGGAATGTTGGAACAGCCATATTGGAATGCCACAGAAAAAAGTTCCTTTACAATATGACGTCATAAATGTCACGCATGGAGCTATTGGAATTATTGGCAAATGAACTTCATTGAGTTTCCATAGCTTCACTAAAAGCATTTTCAGTTGTAACAATACAAATATTAGTTTGAACAAATGAAAACTAGATATATTATCACAAAGTGATGGATATATATATAAATGTTTTTTTGATAAATTAAAAAAAAATTATGTAATAATTATAAAATTAATTCAAATTAAGTCAATTAAGCTATGTAAGCTGTTTTTCTATAACATAGAAAGCATTCAATCATGTATGTGTTTGTTATCTTATTAGTTCTACTCATTGTCCATATTATATACTAAAAAGCTTTGAACTAATGCTGTGACATACAAACAACTTTCATCTACTCTACCCTGAACATACACGTGAAAAACAAAGCTTCTAAAATCAACTGAAGGTTCACATGTAGTGGAGACTCTCAAACCTATAAATATAGGTCTCATAGGTCTCCAATGTCCCACTGCTTCGTAAAACTCTAATGAAAAATTTCTTCAATCAAATATTTTATAGTTTTTAGGTGATAAAAAGCTATTGTTAGTTGGCTATATAAAACTTGGTATGGTGCAATAATAAGTTCTTCTGATTTATGTTTTGCATTGCATAAAGATATACTACAACTACTGAAGCCTTTAAACTAAATATATAGCTTCCACAAATTAATGTTCTTGTACAGGCCTCTTTACCAACAAACTACATTATATATATTTTCAATTTTTGTGTGTTAGAAATCTAAGAATTTTGTTTGACAATATAATTTTACAAATGTGCAAAATTCGATTTAAGACATTTAAAAGTTTTGTGCATGATGCATCACAATGGAATGTGTAAACACATAAGCTGTTTGACTTATATGCACATATACTGATACACACACGAGAGTAAGACTGCGACAATGAGACATAAAATAGTGCCAGCATAATTACGATTTGCCATGAGTTATAACAACTTGATCACACAGTCTGAGCTAGGGATTATATTTTGAACCCATCATTACCTCATGGCTATGGTGGCATTTCCGTAATGTTATATAAAAAACCATAAAATCACATTCAATTTCATGACAAGAAAGACTTAGACTGCTTCAAAATATAAACGTTTTTATTCTACAGCAAAGAGTAAAACATCGACTCAAAAGGAAGATAAAACAAAGTTCAATATCTAAAGCAGTCAGATGACATCAAATAAAATATTTCGAAAATACGTTATGTAAGCCAAAAGTTGAAGCATATTTAAAAAAAATATATATACTATAAAATAAACCACAAAGGGGCTTCATTGATCAAGTCAATTGTTTTTGCTATTATAGTTATTGAAATAAATGTCTGTTGTGTTATTCCAATCAGAATTGGTGGTAACTTATTTTTGCTTTGTTGAACCTACAGCACACAATTACTGATCATGACAAGCTGCTTCTTTTCATTTGAATTCCTTTTTAACCCTCATAATCAAACATGTATATTGCTATTATATTTCATGGAGCTTATGCTATTCAGAGTATCAAAATAATCTAAAGAACACAGATGTAAGTTGTTTATGAAATAGGAAAGTCCTACAAGCAGACAAACTACATTATACTGTTGACAGGAATACACATATTACAGTAAATGATTGCTACTTTAGACTCGTCAAGTTCTCCTACCTCTTTGAGTGTTCTGATTAGCTTGTCCTGTTTAATTTTATCTTTCTGTGTTTGAGATAGCACTTCATGTAAACTTTCTATTTCTTCCTGTAGTGACTGCATTTCAGCTACTCCAACTGGTCTGTAATAAATTCAAATATTAAAATTAGAATGTGACATTCATAAGTTAGTGGTTTTGATAAAATTATATTATTAAATCTATTCACAGACACAACCAATTTAACTAAATCAATAATTTTTTTCTTTTTTTTGCAGTACTGTTTTGAAATTATATAAATGTTAAACAAATACATAAATACTTTAAGTATACCAAAGTGATCATATATATCATGTAATTTTATAAATAATCTAATTGATCATGAATATTCAAGTTATCTTATATAAAAAAAATCTGAAAAATAATTATTTGTTGTCCTGTAACCAGTATATGTCAGAGGTTTAAAAATAAAACAGTTTTTAAACCAGATTGCATTTCAATTTCAAATTTTTGTGTCAGATTTTTTTTATTTAACAAACAGTGCACCAACACAAAAAATGAAGAAAAAAAATCCCAGCCACAAAGATGTTTCAGAGATCAGAAAATAATAAGACAATAGCATATCTAATTTTCTTTAAAACCATCACATCAAATCTCAAACTAACAAAGTGTGTTAAAGCCCAAACAACAACTCAATAGAGTGGTAATGAACAAGAGGCCCATCGGGCCTTTTATAACTTCCATCTGAATGAAATAGGCCTATAAGTAAATTTCTTGCATTTCATACTTTTCAACCCAGGCTCATGCCTTGAACAAACTTGGTTCTCTATGCCCTAAAATTACTACATACTAAAGAATAAACACTAGGCCTTCTACTTTATAAGAAGTTTTTTGAAACTTTTTGAAATTTTCCCCATTATGGCCCCCAAGTAACACCCTCTGGGGACCAAGCCCCCTCATTTGATCAAATCTGAACCCCCTTTCCCTAAGGATGCCTTCTACCAAGTTTGGATGAAATTTTAAATAGTTTTGGACAAGAAGTTGAAAATGTTAAAAATCAACATATGTACTATATAATAATAGTGTTGAACTTTGACCTAAAAGTGTGTAACCTATTTTGACCCAAGGGTCACGCCTTGAACAAACTTGCTTCTCTATTCTCCATTTAAAATTTTATCAATTTTTACTCATTTGGGCCCCTAAAAGGTGCCCATGGGGACCAAGCCCCCTCATTTGAACAAATCTTAGCCCCTTTTCCTTAGGAATACTTCCTACCAAGTTTGGAAGAAATTGGTTAAGTTGTTTTAGAGAAGAAGTCGCAAATGTGGAAAGTTAACATATTTGCTATAGTGTTGAACTTTGACCCCAAAATGTGTACCGTAACCCATTTTTGATCCCAGGGTATTGCCTTGAACAAACGTGGTTCTACATGCCCTGAAGTTACTACACACTAAAGCATTAAGCTCTAGGCCTTCTAGTTTATTAGAAGAAGATTTTGAAGTTTTGTCCAATTTTCCCCCTTTTGGCCCTAGTGCGCCCCCTGGGGGACAAGCCCCTTCACTTGAACAAATCTGAATCCCCTTCCCCTAGGGATACTTTCTACCAAGTTTGGAAGGAATTGGTACACTGGTTTAGGAGAAGAAGTTGAAAATATGAAAAGCTTATGACGACGATGGAGAGACGATGGACAGGATTTGTATGAGAAAAGTCCACCTTGGACCTTCAGTCCAGATGTATTAATAAAAATGTACCGGTACCAGTAACAAAGGTTACCATGCAAATGAAAAAACACATAGGAATGATGGATGACTTTCAAAAATCTAAGTCTTAAGTTTTCTATAAATTGTAAATTTTTAACTAATTTCTAATCTAATAAACCATAAACTTGTGAACAACTGTTTTCTCTCATTTTTCATATTCGTTACAAGAAACTATACTAGAAATTTAAATCATTGAACGTGGGAAAGGTTTAATGAGATATTCATCTCCTGTGGATATTTCATAAGGTTAGAGATGATAGTTATTTCAATCTTTGGAAAACATTCATTGGAATATGATTTAAAAGGATTCCATATCTTTGGAGAAATTGTTATATAAATAGGGGAAAATGGAACTCTTTTTTGGTGAGAAACTTCATTTGAATAAAGGTAAAACATCTGTTTATCGGGGTTTTGGAATTGAGGAAAACAATCAAAAATAAAATTCTTCATAAATTCTTTTCAATAGATCTAGATGAATGCAGATTTTGAAAGATTTGCTTGATGGAGACATGTTATTTAGAAGAACACTTTTTGTGTGCACACTCATACTGATACCTGTTATGGCACATTCGTATCATCTCCCTTAAAGTGCAGCAAAAAGTTAGATTTAAACATTTCTTTAAGATTAACAGGACTATTTCAAATTTATAAATCTTGAAGAACTAAAGATCTATAAAAATGCAATATTTATTAAATTAGATTTTCATATTTTCTCTTGGGGTTAGTTTTGATTTTGCTCTTATGGGAATAAGTACACATATATTGTAACTTCTACTTCTGAATAATATAGTCAACATGTATATAAATCCATACTTCACTACAGAAGGAGACGTCAATGACTTAATCAAAGGGAGATAATCCAATACTTTTAAACAAAAAGAGAGTTTCAAGGATTTAGTCAAAGAGAGATAATCTAATATATTTTGCAACACAAAAAACTCAAAGATTTAATCAAAGGGAGTTTATCCCATACTTTGTAACAAAAAGACATTTTAGTGATTTAGTGAAAGGCTGAGAATATTCAACAAAAGGAAACTATTGTAAGACTGATAATTTTTAAACTTTTCGGTGAATCAAACTTCGCAAAATATAGATATTATGCTTCCTTTTGACTTAAAAAAGTAACTTAACGTGCATACAATGACGAGGCCATTTCTATATAAATTTACTTCTATCTAATGTGCATGATTTTACTACACCTCAGCTAACTTAACAAATAACAATTAAATTCAAAACATTTTAAACATGGAATGCAGTGCAGCAAGCAACACCAAACCCTTTTAAAGACTTGCATGCAACAAGAACAAACATGTTTTGTCAGCCTTTCAGCCCTTACATAATGATATGTATTGTATATCTTGCTTTCCAACCTAAGTGTATTAAAACATTTGATTTACCAGTACCGGATACCTGGTTAAATTAAAACATAGCTTCCATATTTCTATGTCAACTTAATGAACCCTTAAGCAAATTAGACATTTATATCACTGTGCTCAATATGTATAACTGTATTCAAATGTTTTAAGTTAGATATCTTGTGTTTAATCCATTTTGTAATTTGATTAATAAAGTATGATGAAATTTTTTGTTTTTTTTGTTTTTTGATAGTTCTGTTTCTACACTGACTTTATAATTTAATAAGATTCTGAATATATAAATATATAAAGACATGCAGACTGGGGACTGTGTCATGCAGGGGAACAAAACATCATTATACAACATTCCAAGGTAAGTTCTGTAGTATAAATATAAGATACCTAGGTTTAGTGCATGCCAGATATACATAACTGTACAGGTTTTCTCATGTAGGTCAATATTTTGTGCAAGAAATTGAGCTTCTGTCTAAAACAAATTTAAGTAGCAAATTGTTTGTTCACTTTTATCCCTTTCATATAGCAAGCAGTAAAGTGCCATAGCTTTAAATCAAAATGTAGTCAGAGAAAGTAAAATATCTTATTTGACTCACATAGGGCTGAAATAAACAATGTAAGATTTTATTATTAGGTGACACAATTTTTATAGGAAATTGAGGAGCCAAAAATTGATAAGCTAAGTAAATGATTGGATAAAATCTGATTTTCTTCAATTAGATTGACATGGCTAAAACAAAGAGAGTGCTTGCTTAAATGTTTTGTTTATATATGTTTCTATTAATATCAGAATAAGATTAACTCATTATCAGAAAAGAGTAACTGATCCTAGCAGCTAAACTTCATTCACAATCTTTGAAGGGTATTTGAATTACAGTAATTATATTATCCAGCTCCATTCATAATGAAATGAAAATGACTAGAAATGACTAAAGCATCTTAATGTATGAAATACATCATTATACATGAACACCAAAAAATAACCCACAAGATTGAACTAAATCTTATGACATTCCACTCAATTGAAAAACCCACACTAATCTCCATTATAATTAACAGCAATCAAGTTAATAAATATTTGCACTTTAAACATTTATAAATAGCAATGTTAGTTTGGTTATAATTCTTCATCCAGTTGTCATAAGTATACAACAGTAAGCCTTTGTTCATTCACCATATCAAAACTACACCACAATATCATGGAATTCCTGATACCTTTTAATACATTATTATTCACAATATACACCGAAACCAAATATTAACAAGATTATGAGGCTAACTGTTAAAATGACCCGTGTTAGTTGTAAATATTTTTCACAAAATTTACATCACAATTTACCCACAATTCATTTATATAGGAATTAAACATACAACACTTTAATACCATAATAGCTTTCATGTGATGTTATAAGCAGTTCGTCAATTACAAACTGGCTATACATTGTACAAAGAAATTGACTGTACTTGTGACAATTTCAAGTGATACAAAGTAAGGTTAAAAATTCAAAAAGAACACTTAACCGAAAATCATTGAGTAAACATATTTCATTTGCATTGCAATAAATACAAATTATAGAAATCAAATGTCGGAGAAAATGCTACCCCCATATTTTGAAATTTTGTTTGTGGGAGCACAGTATTTAACAGATCATACTATTAAAGGAATGTTACTACTGTAATAAGAGTCATAACTGCCAGGCTATCAGCTTATAACATCACAGATTTTCTTCAGTTATACATGCACCATTCATATGTATTTTATCGTATATTTCATGTCTCACCCTGTTTTACTCTCGGCCTCATACTTTGTAATTCTATTAAAACCAAAGGTATTTATACTTCAGATAAAGAAGAAAGTTACCGATTCAATAAGTAATTGAAATCATGAAATAAATTTATTGTTGTTCTTACTTTTGTGTATCTATCAAACCACACACAATTCATGTATTAAAGAGATATTAAGCATATTTTCAGTGAATTTTCACCACGACAAACATATTTTTTCTTGCTGGTGTATAGTTTCGGTGTATTTCTTATATTGTATTGTTTGATAGCAAATAAATATGAATGGTTACATACTGTTTTTCAGCTTCTTCAAGCTCCTTCCGTAAGTGGACAATTTCATGTTGAAGATCCTCCACAACTTCATCCAGACGTTT
>JAUMGZ010208377.1:0-12097 GCA_032359645.1 Pododesmus macrochisma | reverse complement strand
AGAAGAAGTCGAAAATATGAAAAGTTAACGACGGACGACGGACGGGATTTGTATGAGAAAAGTCCACCTTGGACCTTTGGTCCAGATGGACTAAAAACAAACAAAATGATGTAACAAACACCACAAACAAATGACCAACCTTTAAAACTTAATTTATCCATATTTTAAGAGAAAAATAAAACGATACCAAACAAATATCTGTAAAACTTGCAGATACAAGTATATTTTGTATCATTGCCAAACCATAGTAACTGATTACAATGGTCATCTTCTAAATGTACCAATTTCGACATATTCCTGGATCATATGACATCCTGCCATATTCCATTTGTATGATTAATCAGTGCCTGAGAGACCCTAGTGATTGACACCAGCGTACACCCATACTGCGCTGGACTTCAACACCACCAAGACAAACACAATATTCCTCCTTCTCACAATTAACAGATTACACTTTATACTGACAATGTACAATACAAAGTACTTTATTCTATTACCAATAGGATATTTCCTTTCTTTGGTTTGCATGCCAATATTGCAGCATTTTTATCACCACGGAGAAAATGTGAATGATGGCTGCTTAAATTAAATTTGATGGCTACTCTTTCTTCCAAGTATTTTCAATGAGTCATTGTGTTTTCAAACTTAATCAAAGATTCAAACAAGCAGACTAGTTGACCTTCAAGTAAAACTCGCTACATTGTTTATAAAGCATATGTGGGCTGGCTAAATAGAACCAGCACTGTACAAATCGCTAGACCAATTTTCTTCAATCTTTAAATTTAATGGCAGTTTGCAGATTTCTTAAATCTAAACAACTTCAGAAAACACCCTTCACCATTAACTCACAGAAAAGTTTACAAAGCTATATAGTGCACAAGTTTTTACTTTTGGTGTATAGTACAATATGTCATTATCAAACAATTGCAATCAGTCAGGGAATACTGGAATTTAGTTCAATCATTCATTCCAACCAACTATTCACTATAATGTAACATAAAAGCTACAAATCCAATCATTAGAATGGCTGGAATATCACACAAAGTTCCTAAATCTAATCAGCTAAATGCACCATCTG
This sequence comes from Pododesmus macrochisma, assembly GCA_032359645.1. Classification (NCBI taxonomy): domain Eukaryota; kingdom Metazoa; phylum Mollusca; class Bivalvia; order Pectinida; family Anomiidae; genus Pododesmus; species Pododesmus macrochisma. The sequence goes on along the minus strand of JAUMGZ010208377.1, from coordinate 11,019 downwards.
GCTTGTGTGATTGTCTCCCCTTATTTCTAGAGAGTGACAACTCTTTTGTACCATATGTGTGGTGGACAGATGGTTGGAGAATCTTGATTGGATCTGTGTTGTTGTCATGTCTGTAAAGACACCACTGCCCTTAAATCATTGATTATATCTATGAAGGAAGGAATGGTTTGCAATGCTAGTTGCTAGTTATAATACAGATTGAATTTGTTATTTGCATATTTCTTTGTTTGAACAGTATTGTGTAGTTTATGTGATGAAATATCCACAAGTTGATGACAAATAGTAATCATTACATGACCATGTTGTTTTCTGATTATTATGTTCTTCCATATTTATGGCTGCATATTTTACAATGATATTGCATGTTATCAATGTATTTAACAGAGTGAATGTCTGCAAACAATACATAAACCTTGTTGTTAGTGTCAAAAACAAATACATGTGTCCACATACACCAAAGTAACTTAGCACCGAATCAGGTAAAATACAAATATCAACAGTCTATTGGCATGCCTGTGATCAACTGTGCACAAAAGGATCAAACTGTTTCGTATCAACTAGCAAACTTGGTATGTGATCAAGGAGACTCATCACTAAATGGTTAGCATCAAGTACAGTGAGACTCGGCACTAAATGGTTAGCATCAAGTACAGTGAGACTCGTCACTAAATGGTCAGCATCAAGTACAATGAGACTCAGCACTAAATGGTCAGCATCAAGAACAATGAGACTCATCACTAAATGGTCAGCATAAAAAACAAGGAGACTCATCACTAAATGGTCAGCATCAAGTACAGTGAGACTCGGCACTAAATGGTTAGCATCAAGAACAATGAGACTCGTCACTAAATGGTTAGCATCAAGTACAATGAGACTCAGCACTAAATGGTTAGCATCAAGAACAATGAGACTCATCACTAAATGGTCAGCATCAAGTACAATGAGACTCGTCACTAAATGGTCAGCATCAAGAACAAGGAGACTCATCATTAAATGGTTAGCATCAAGAACAAGGAGACTCGGCACTAAATGGTTAGCATCAAGAACAAGGAGACTCATCACTAAATGGTCAGCATCAAGAACAATGAGACTCATCACTAAATGGTTAGCATCAAGAACAAGGAGACTCGTCACTAAATGGTCAGCATCAAGAACAAGGAGACTCGTCACTTAATGGTCAGCATCAAGAACAAGGAGACTCGTCACTTAATGGTCAGCATCAAGTACAAGGAGACTCATCACTAAATGGTTTGCATCAAAAGATCAAGGAGACTCGTTACTAAATGGTTAGCATCAAGAACAAGGAGACTCATCACTAAATGGTTAGCATCAAGTACAAGGAGACTCATCACTTAATGGTTAGCATCAAGAACAAGGTATCCGTTAAAGTGTTTTGTGGATTACATACATAATACATGACTAAAGCTAAGTCAGTAGAATATTGAACGCCTCGACATTATGGTGCCATTCACTCTGGCATTAGGAGATTTTAGTCTTGGATGAGTAATCTAATAAAACTTGGCAGTGAGTTCATTGCTGGTACAACCACACAAAACTGTCATCACAACATACAGAATACAATAGTGGACTTATTAACATATTATAAATATATACATACACAGTAAAAACCTTCACTTATGTAGACTAAAGCTAGAAGGTTTCAGAAGCAATTAAAAGTGTGTTAATGTATCCCAGGAGATCTAGAGTCAAGTCATCATCAGCAATGTCTACTCATCCTTGCCTAAAGGTGAATCAACAGTTATATAAAAACTTAAAACTAGAAGGTCACAGCTAGCTTAACTGTACCACAGAAGTGTTTCAAACAAAATTCCTTAACTAGATAAACTTGATATTTGTTTAAAATGGCCTTCCGAGTTGTTGGTGTTGTTGTTTATTTATTTTTATATATTTTAATTAGAATAGCTGAAAAATGAGATTGGGTTCTAAAAATGCAAGTCTTGGGAAATTTTAAACAGCAAAGGGTACATATACATGTATAATAAATTCATAAGATTCTTCTCACAAAAGCACTTTTTTCATAATAATTATGATGTACATGACATCCATTGTAGATTGATTGTGTACACATTTCATACTCTTCCCTGTACTGACTGTAACACACAATAAAGGTGAGCCATTCACTGTCTCAGACATTACCCATAATATCCAGGCTGTCAGACTGCCTGCCAATGACCTCCTTGGGAATTTTGCCATCTTGTTTATAAAACTTATAAGATTTTATGAATGGATCTCTATATTATGACCCAGTGACCCCAAGACAAACATTGTACTGATAAGTACAATGACAGCTCTCCAGGTGTTTTTGCAGACACAAAAGGCTTTAAGAAATATCTAACAAACTAATACACATTAACATGTTAATATCCCATTGAAATGGCATGCTATATGACTTCCTATCAGTAGTACATCTTGACTTATGGTATTCCAAAGTAGCTATTTAAACAAAGTAAAATATTGTGATTTTGTATTAACCACTGATTTAACTTCTTGTGTACTATGTTCAGACATAACTTTGTACTTGGATATGACATTTTAAAGTCTGGGTGCATATAAGCAAATGTACAGTATACAGATGTGTCCGACTTTAAAGCCAAATTACTTAAGTGTTATGAGAAAATACAGAAACTATATTTTGTTCTATCCTTGTTGATGTTGATGTTAATATGTTTACTTTTTGACACATGGCTAACAGACTGACATGTAGAAGAACATATGCATATTTAGATTATGAAAATAACCATAATGAGAAGCGATCTTTGTTATATCACTGAAGCAATATAACATATCAAATTGAATTAACTTAATATTATCAATGAAATAATGAGGCAATATTACATTGAAACTTGACTTTGCAGGAAAACACTTACAGAGCACATTCATATACCAACATGAACAATGATAACTACAAACACTTAATGAAAGTATTTAACTTCTGTTTCCATTTCATGCTTCTTGCCATTAGTTCAGATATGCCACCCCAATGCCATGTGGAATTGAGGTGATGTACCAGAAAAGGAAACCACAATATTACTGATTTCTAATATAACACATTGGTTATGGAACTAAAAATAGGATTAAAACCCACCAACTCTAAATATATAAGATTCACACCCATCAACTCTAAATGTATAGGATTCACATCCACCAACTCTAAATATATAGGATTCATACCCACCAACTCTAAATATATAGGATTCACACCCACCAACTCTAAATATATAGGATTCACACCCACCAACTCTAAATGTATAGGATTCACACCCACCAACTCTAAATGTATAGGATTCACACCCACCAACTCTAAATATATTGGGTTTTTTTATAGTGCATGAAACATGGTACTGATTCAGCTGTTCAACATAAACAGCAAAATGTCATTAGCAACAATTAATTACTTTATTCTTCTCTTTCAATTATAAAAGGCACACCAAAGAAGATTTCCATTAAACTTTTTTTTATTATTTGTAAATACAGGGTTTTAGAAGTGTCAAGTATGTCAGCTTTTTAGAAGTGAAACAATCAGTCATGCTGTGTAATGTTAACATATTTAATGTTATGAAAAACCTCTGACCCATCATCCAGGCTTCACTATGCCACCAGCTTGTAGTCATGTAATATCTTATGACAAATGCTTCTTCAGACAATATCAATATTAAATTATGCAAATCTCTAACAAAGATTTGATAAGCTAGTAAAACAAATGCCCCCGCAAAGAATATCAGAAGTCAAATATTGATGACCTTGACCTTTGACATCTGCATCCCAAATGTAGATCCTTCTTGTGGTGATGAAAAATTGCAAAGTATTGCGATTTCCTATCCAACCACATTGCATACATCAGTGCACCAAGTGCTGATATAGATCTATGACCTTGACCTTAATTCGACAGTCAGTTTCTTCAACACAAAGGCGGCTCCATTGTAATGACAACCAATTGTTGCAAGTTTGGAAACATTACATTCATTATTCAAGAAGATATTTATTTTTGAAAACTTAAACCATGGTACAAATTCCTTGTATGATAAAACTTTAACCAAGTGATCTGTGACCTTGATTTTTCTTATTCATCAGGTAGATATTGTAATGATTGTAAACTGTATCCAAAGACATTTACGTTGAAAAGATATAAACATGGCACAACTGTAAAAGTATAATATAAAACCATGTGCTCTGTGACCTTGACATTTTTCATTGTACTTTTGCTTTCCAAAGTCAGATTCCTTGTGTTGTGACCAATAACCAATGCAAGTTTGGCAACACTGGTATTCATATAACTTAAATTATTCATGTGTTTGCTTTAGAAAATAACTTAAACATTTGGGCAGATATGTCATGGAAGGACAGACTTGTCAAACACATTATGCCCTGACCTCTTGCATAGTAGAGGCATGGAAATATTGGTGCAACATATCATCTCCCTTGCAAAGTACCATATTTAACTTAAATGTATACATCCTCAATTGATGATCTTCAACATGTATAATTGCTAGGAAGCATCTACATGTCAATAAAATAATGTATCTTATAGGAATGAGGACATAATTCAAAATGAATGAAATAAATTTCTAAAAAAATTCAAGACTAAAATATTTATGCCCGTCATCTTGTCAAACTCATAAAGGCCTGTTCACATGGTAAATCAAAGTTTAAACAACACAATATTGGTACATGTGTATATTTCCCACCAGAAAGTCACATGATCATTTATCATGACATATCGGGTCTCTGATTGGTCAAACGTCCAAGGTTTATAAATCAAGGTTTAGGAAATAGAGCATGCTCTATTTCAAAATGAGGTTTAAGGAACTCCAGATGGTTTATGTAACAGAGTAAAAGAGGCTGTTCACATGGTATGATTTGGTTTATAAACCAAGTTATGTAAATCAAGGTTTACTGTGTAAACGGCCTTAACTTTCTGTGAGCATGCACATAAAATCTGCGTTTGTTATGGGGGCGAATTGCTATGTGAAGAAAGCCTGTCTGGTACAAGATCTCAGCCTGTCAATTAAAAGGTCACTGCTGAATGTTTAAACGGTGGTCTTGACAGAGTCTTTTTTGCATTTTAAGAGGCTTCTTTGCGTCACTGAAACAAATGCTCTTTGACCTTGATTTTCAACCTTAGTAAATTTTGATTTCACAGCTGAGACTCCATAAATTGTCATTTACATTACTAGTAAACACAAATGGAGTAAACAATATAATTATATAAAAGTTTTTTCTAAACATTTAGCTTTGTAAAATAAGCATGGAGTGTGCATGATTGTATAATTCTGCTGTTGACGTAATATAATCTTTCTTTAAAAACTTAATTATAATAACTTTTTTGTAAGTAAAACATTGGGATTTAAAAACCACTTTTCTCTTGTATTTTTAATAAAGTAAAAATACGAAAAAAATTATTCTAATCTTTGAAAATTACTCTTTGACAAAGAAATATTGAATTGGATACCAAAGCACTGCAAATTACATAAAATTATGAAAATTGAATAACGCTTAAAATTTGAAGAAAATTATGTGGGTGTGAGTATATTTGACTCTAGCAAAATAAAATAAGTAAAATGGTGAAAATTATTGATAATACAATGTTCCCTATTTAATAGGATAATCATTCAGTTGCTTGACTAACAATGACAGAAGATTACTAATAAAATTACTGTCTTTGAAGGAATCATTAACATAACTAGGAGAAATGTTCTTGATTGCCTTGCTTTTTAATTTAGACATTCTTTACACCGGACACAAAATTGAAAGGAATCAGTATGCAAGTATTTTGGAAACGCAAATTACCATCATGTGTGTGAAGGCAAAGCCACCATCCCTTTAAGATTTGCTGGGGGTGTTAAACACAAATCATCCACACTTAAATTGATTACCTACTGGTAAATGCATTTTAAATTGTGTGTACTGTACAAAGATGCTATTTGCATACATTTGTTTGAAATTTCATTTTGTTTGACGTTTTCTGTGACTGTGTGTTTTTCGCAGGAATAAAAAGCAGAAGACCCACACAGGACAGAGAGAAGGCAGTCAACTTTAATGCTAATACAGCAGATAGTCTGCTGCTACTGCTGCTGACTCATCCGATAACATTGATTTTCCATCAAAACACTTTGCCATAGAAAATGTGCCAGAATGCAATCAAGATATGGTGTACCTACATACAGCTATCTCTAACTGCTCCCTGCAGATAATGATGCTGACTACAAAAGTGTCATCTCATCATGTTTACATAATGGTAATAGCTTAATGTGTACAAACACTGCAATGATGTGGAGAAAGTGTTATATTACCTAATCATTACTAGAGCCTGTCATTGCATCTCTGGTTTAACCACACTTTCAAGTTTGGTACATTTTAAATTACCTGTTACTTCTATATGCAATTGTTTCAGTTAGAGTAATCAAGGCAAGTTTACTTTTTTCCCAAATGAATTTTGGAAAAGTAGTTTTCACATTTGTAAAGAGAATACAACATGCATATTTTTGTCCCTTTGCTTATTACACACTGTACCATTTAATCAATAGAGTTTCTATATGCTGTGTTCTTAAGTGTAATTCAATAAAAAAAATTCCTACAAACCTTTACTTTAAAGTATAAAATAAGTACCCTACATATAAAATGACAGCTAGCTTTTTAAATGATTCTGCACGAGTATACCTTTCAGTGTCAAGCACCTCATCTGTATCAGTTGTTTTTAAGCAAAGGCTTAATTTCTTACAAGCATAGACTTAATTTCTTACAGGCATAGGCTTAATTTCTTACAAGCAAAGGCTTAATTTCTTACAAGCATAGGCTTAATTTCTTACAAACATAGGCTTAATTTCTTACAAGCATAGGCTTAATTTCTTACAAACATAGGACTGATTTCTTACAAGCATAGGCTTAATTTCTTACAAGCATAGACTTAATTTCTTACAAGCATAGACTTAATGTCTTACAGGCATAGGCTTAATTTCTTACAAGCAAAGGCTTAATTTCTTACAAGCATAGGCTTAATTTCTTACAAGCATAGGCTTAATTTCTCACAAACATAGGACTTATTTCTTACAAGCATAGGCTTAACTTCTTACAAACATAGGACTGATTTCTTACAAGCATAGGCTTAATTTCTTACAAACATAGGACTGATTTGTTATAAGCATAGGCTTAATTTCTTACAAGCATAGGACTAATTTCTTACAAGAATAGACTTAATTTCTTACAAGCATAGGCTTAATTTCTTACAAGCAAAGGCTTAATTTCTTACAAGCATAGGCTTAATTCCTTACAAGCACAGGCTTAATTTCTCACAAACATAGGACTAATTTCTTACAAGTATAGGCTTAATTTCTTACAAGCAAAGGCTTAATTTCTTTAAAGCATAGGCTTAATTTCTTACAAGCATAGGCTTAATTTCTCACAAGCATAGAACTAATTTCTGACAAGCATAGGCTTAATTTCTTACAAGTATAGGCTTAATTTCTTACAAGCATAGGCTTAATTTCTTACAAACATAGGATTAATTTCTTACAAGCATACATTAATTTCTTACAAGCATAGGCTGCATAGGTTTAATTTCTAACAAGCATAAGTTTAATTTCTTACAAACATAGGACTAATTTCTTACAAGCATACATTTAATTTCTTACAAGCATAGGATTAATTTCTTACGAGCATAGGCTTAATTTCTTACATTGCATACAATTAATTTCTTACAAGCATAGGATTAATTTCTTACAAGCATACGTTTGAGACACAAAATACTTCATCTAGTCAAATAGGTGATCAGGATAAGTATTCTTAGAAGATAATATGGTCTGTTATCCTGTTAATGTCACCTATATGGGATTACTTCTTACCTTGAACACGCCTTTTGTAGTTAACTGTCAATATTAATTTTTTTGTTAGAAAATTCTTTTTAAAGTACACTTTAAACTAATATTCTCAGAGAAGTTGGCTTTTCAATAATAAAGCTTTATAATTAGTTTGAACAAATATTTGGGCTAATTTTACGATAATGTGCTCTAGGTAATCATGCAATACTAAAAATGTTACGAATGACTGAGACTACAATGTTGTGATTTGCCTTGTTATATGTACTGTTTCTACCATACAATGACAATTTATTATCTAGACAAAATAAGTCATGTCTACTGCTTGAGACATTATAATGGGCATTGGACAGCAACAGGTCTTTGATAAATTTGTTGATTGTTTACTTTCTTATTGTTACTGAAGGTCAATGTTGACATTGGTCACCTGAATGTTTGTAAGTTATGTAATATATCTGTGTCTCTGTAAGCTCCTTACAGAACTCCTAGAACTGATAGGAGGTTTAATTAAAACTTGAGTATACATTCTCATACAGTCAATGTGTAATTCTCCCAGACAGAATCAATTTCATGGTGTGTGAACAATTGTCATCATGAAATTGACATGACCACAGTCTGGACAGGAAGTTTAACACTGACCTTAGGTCAGATAAGTCACCTGGATGGCCAGAGGGATGACCATGCATAATGACATTATATATATATATATATATCATACAGTACTGATATTTATGGACATATATAAATTTAGAACTGCAAGAGGGTCATAGATTGTCAGATTTGAACAATGTGATATTGAAATGTGGGATGCCCATAAAGATGAATACAGATGGACACTAAATGAAAAATAATTCCATTAAAATTTAGCAACACATGTAGATTGAAAATACATGCTGCTACACATACAATGTGTTGTGTGATACTTGGTTAATTGACATCAATCTACAAATACATGTATGTAATGCTTTGTTAAATAGTGCTTTTGCAAGAAGTTGGTTAAAATTTGTATGGTTATAATAAACCAGTTGTTTATCTTACCACTGAATAACTTAAGATGACCATTCAACAAAAAGTAATTTCTAAGTTGGCTTTTGATGAATGTATAGTTCTTCCGGAACAGGTCCTTTGACATTCCTAAATATATTTATCTATGTGGTTCATAATCATGTGTATGTTTTACATAACTGCTAATTGTGTGGGTTGATTGTTTGCTAATTTTAGGTGTGATGCGGCTGGGATTCAAACCCCCGCCTACCCGAACATGAAGTGAACCCTCTTAACCCTTAACCAATGAGCCACTGTGCCAGTATATGTGAGTTTAACTAAGAATTTATCCACATTCTATAACAGCAATATGGCATATTGTACAGATGTAAAAACCTAGAACAGTCCAATACAAGTCTGATTAGCAATAAAAGGCTTCTCTTTTCCTTGGCATAAAAGGAAGTTCATTAATCAAACTGTGTCCTATTTATTTCTAGTGTTTTTGTCTGTAGAAACGACCACTTTAAGTTTTAAATAGATTCCTGCTGCTGCTTCAACATTTAGTGATTGGGATGCATTTCCTGTCATAACGATATTTAAACATATTAAATATTGACTGGGTTTATGTTCATTTGGAACTTGGTACATTTGGTAACAATACTGAAATGGAATGAAAAAAGAAAACACCGAAAGGTGATTAGACATCAGTAAGGCATCAGTGGCCAGTAAAATGACATAAATGGCTGTGGTATTCAAGCCTAATTACAGAATCAATGTTTGGATCTTGCAGGAGAAGAGTTCCTAATCCCCACTCCTACAGAGATTCTGTAAAAATCAATAGGGAGCCTGTCTACCACTATCTGAAAATCATTTATTCCTAGAGAAAATCTAACTTTAAATTCAAATGTAAACTAAGCTAGATGCTGTACAAACTTTCAATAAATCTCGGCTCTCCTGTATATATGTAATCTCAGAAACAGAGATGAACCCTGTCAACATCAACATGTCCTCCTTGTCTTTGGGGATATGCAACTGTTTAGTGAAAAATAACCCATCTATAACCTTATATTTCTACCAATATATGGTATTAAAGTCTTGTAAAAGAAACATCTTCAGAACAACTGTATTCACATGAAGGTAAAATAAGCAGATTAGAATACAGCAGCATCTGTAGTGTGGATAACATCCTTAATCTGTAATTAATCTGATTTTCCTACATGTAAATTAAGACATGACCATCATGGAGTATGGAGTATGCACTAGTTTTGCTACAAATTCCCCAGCCTTAAGCATTAGTACACCCTCTTAGTGACCCCCTTTGGTACAGAGGACACTGCAGTCATTAAGAGTGACCAGCATCTACTGAAGCTTCCCAATTTAGATTTTCACTATAATGTCATAAAAAATCTGTTGGGAAACAATTTATAAACCCTGGAGGAATTGATCAGAAATTAATCCAAGAGGAAAATAAACTGACCATTATGTTTGTCTGGTGTAGTCATGGAATTAAATACCCGGGGGAGTACCTAGCTAACAAAGATATTCAAGATGTCAGGAGCTAACATTTAGAAGGACAGCAAGACAACAAGGCCCTTGAACTTCTCTATCACTGATCATAATGGGAGGTGATTCACTATGTTACAGCACTATAAAGATAAGAATTGTTCAATGAATAAAAATGAAGCCAAACTCTAAATTCTGTATAAACACATTTTTGATAAACATATCTGCATTACATTGTATTCATAATAATATTGATATCCTAGCTATCAGAAAGGGTTTTGCAAGAAAATCTTAGCATCTATATTTGAGTAAAGTGACCTTTCTCCGTTATGCAATATAGTGATATGTGTATTGTTACAGGAAGTATAGAACAATGTTTGACTGCACTATACATCACTTCAATCTGTTAATGAAATTTAAATAAAGCTGATGCAATCTAAATTTATCCAGTGACATGCTGATTTCATGTTCTGTTTCTATATATATATATATATAGACACACCAACCTACAAGTCCTACACTGTGTTAGATAACACCCAAGAATGAACTAAGTTATTATAGGTCAAGGTCACACCATCTCCCTATGCAGTGAAACAGTCTAACAAGTGTCACCATTGAAGGTAATTTGTTTGTTTGTTTGTATAAGGGCTTATTGTCCGATCAACAGCTAAGGTCATTTACGGACGTGCCAGTTTTACTG
>JAUMGZ010208366.1:0-12098 GCA_032359645.1 Pododesmus macrochisma | reverse complement strand
GAATTAAGAGAGCAGGGATTGGGTGTTACATTTGCTTTTGCTAACAATAGCAACAGAAGCTCATGTGCTAGAGAACTCTTCCTTGCGGTTGATCATCTTTGCAAAGTGAATGTTTTTCTTTTATCTTTTCTATCGTGAACTTGTCTGACCATTTTCGCAGAAAATACAATCTGGATTTCTTCTTTTTTTTCAACCGTGGATTTTTGTATGTAGCAACTTTAGGGCATGGAGAATTTATTTGGTTCAAGGCGGGTCAACATAAGTTACGCATTTTGGGGTCAAAGTTTAACACTAAATATATATATATATTTAACAAATATGTAAACTATTTACATTTTCAACTTCTTGTCCAAAACTACTGGACCAATTTAAGCGACTTTTGAGCATTTTACAGTATTTCTGCATTACGCCATTGTATTTCAAAATAATGCCTCGCTCATGTGCAAAGTTTTCTACCAGTGCTTCAGTTTCACCCATTGGCGTACATTACGAATTCTTAAGGAGTTTTTAAAAGTAGATTGAATCCTAAAACATGGATTTTTTTATAAAGAGAAGCACCAAAAGTTTGGACATTTTCCCGTTTTTAAGCCCAATGTAGGTGTCTTTATATGTTATGAAAATTGTTATATTGTCCAGAACAATCCACTTTCTGCTGCCTGATCGAGGGCAATTTTAAGATCTGCTTGTAAAGTATACGGACAGAAGCCCTCCGTGCGAAATGAAATATTCGATTTGAAATTAAACACAGAATCTATCTGTTTGTGTACTTCGAATATTTCAAAGATTTTTTAAATGTATATTTGGTTCATTTTTCTGTGTGCGTCCAACGTTTTCTCATTGTTTGCCAATGTCCATGGACTTACGGCCTAGAATGTCGTCTTGGTTTTTCGGTTTTCTATTTTAAAGATGACAATGCTTAATTTGATCGTCTATCAAATGTTATGGTTATTAATACAAAAACTGCGTAGTGCGCGTATTATCACATGTGTAGATGCTGAAGTGACTTCTGCTACCAATATATTAATCTTTTATTCACTATGAAATATAACAAAATTGCAAAAGTGACTCCTTCATTAAAACAATATTCTTGAATATCGGAACGAACAGTTGAAAAAAATATTCATATAAATTTGAAAACTATTAAGATACGCATAAGACATGCATGGCCAAAAGCAAACCGACGAAATAGTAGTATGTAACACATTGGGGGACATGCGAATTGATCATTAGTATATTTTTTATTTGGGCGGTTGGTTGTTGAGATGATTGACAGTGCTATGAAGTGTACTTCTTACATTTTTTAATTTATGTCCATAGTTAAGACTTCGTGTCTCATGCGCGGGAAGTGAGAAGGATGAGGCATCATCAACCGGTTTTAACTAGTCTTGAGGATTGTTGTGACGTCAATTTATTTCGTTTTATGTTGATTATGAATTGTTTGATAAGACTATTTTTGGTTTGCAATGTATCTCTTTCTGTTGATTCTACACAACCTATTTTTGTTGTATGCAGTAAAAATTTGCCATAATAACATTGATCGTACGCTTTGTATTAACATGTCAGTTATTTACATTAATAATGGTCAATGTTTGAAGTATCATGTTCTTACCTGCTACGAGTCAATCAATAAATGGGAGCGAGTTTTCTGACGACCAAAATCTAACATAAGTCGAACAAAACAACAAGACGTTAATTAACATAAGAAGTGGTCACTATCTATATCATCTTGTCGGTATCTTGCTAGATTTATTTAATGATTAGGAGTTGTCTCGTGTTCATAATGACCAAATCCAAGTCAAGAGTACAAGACGTCAAATCGTGTAAATCATGTTATGTGTTTGTAAATCGTGCAGGTGAAATACCATGTTAACTAGATAAAGGGAGGACTTGTTTATTCCTCAGTTTTATTTCTTGACGGCAATAGAAGACTCCATACAATGTATCGTACATGTACTATCTAAAGAACTCGTATGTTAGGCAACGATAAATCTTTAAGAACTCATGGTTAAGAACTCGTTGTATTTTGGATTATTTAACAACGCAAGAATTAATGGTAACTTTCTTTTTTAAGGTAGTGGTATATTTACAGTGTTATTATTGTCATTGAATAACAGTACACGTATAAAATACCCGAAGTGCACATATAAGCCAAACGGAAAATCACGAACTCTTTTTAGAAACTTAATAGGGAAATTAGGTGGCCACACAGGGAATGTGTTTCTGCTACACGCGTGCCACTTGCCGCGTAATATTGGTGTATGACAACCTCACAAAAGCTAACTTAGCTCGCCACCAATTATTGTAATATAAATGAAGCTTTAAAGTTGTATGTGAGAGATGTTGGATAAACGAAATCAAAGTATATCTATGGACAATTTTTAAGGAGACCATGTATTCGTCAAGAAAGATGACGATATCACTTTAATATTATCAAAAGCTTACTAAATACATCAAAGAACTATGAAAATAAAAAAAAAACCAATGATTAAGCACTATGACAACATTAAAACGAAACAGGCGTAAACGTTTGCCTTACAAGAACAGTTTTGAAACATACAAACACTAGTGTCTGACGACAACATTAATATTCAAATCATCAAATAATATGCTTATACAACATCATCGAAATATATAGGCTATTATTCATGGTTGTTTTGAATAATTTGTTCAATGTATCGTAAATACATGTCACATTGATTAATGCATGAAGATCATGTTCGTGTTTATTCTAGAATCATAGTTCCATTTAATTTTAAGCTTTAAATGGAAGGATGTGAAACATAAGATAAAAACATTCTCAGAATCGTTTGGGTTAATATGTTAAATATGTATAAATAAAAATTATTAGACAAAGACACGTGTATATACATTGTACGGACTTGACACGGAAACATTGATACAGACAGGACTTATATCTGTTTTAAGGAAAACCATGTTCTCCTACGATCTATTTAGGTTACATCATTCAAGGGAGATAGGTTTTATAAATGTATTTAACATGTTAGATAAGACCTAGCGCTTTTCCTATTGGCTGAAACCTGAATATGAAATGACGTCTCAATACAGTGACCTCTCACATGAATGATTTACGCCGTCTCTACGCACGTACCCAATATAGTTTATTCCATAAACGAGTATAATTACCTATGGTCTAAAGAATTTTAATTCTTGAGTTTATAGTTTCAAACAATTTCTTTGGGTAACCTATATTTATGATCTTAATTTGACTTGATACAGGAACCGTACATTTGTATAAATATTGCTAAATGACTTTGAAAATTTCCCAATCAAACGTTTTCTTTGTCAATAAAATGTTGAGGTTTGTTTTTAACTTTCAGTATCAGCTTTCTTTTATAATTTATTGCAGATATCCCCGAGTGTTGTAACGTTTGAAAGAGGTGGACGTGGAACAGTACAAATCCAACCAACGATACCATTTCCTTGTTCGACCCACGTAACTAAAGGTTCCAGTCCATGTTACATGGAGGTGCTTTTTTATAAACAAGGAAAACCTAGTACATGCAAGGGGCTAGTAGATTCATACAGTAAGTGTGGAGTAAAATTTTTTCAACCGCAGGACGTCAATATTTCGAAAAACATTACACTTTATACTGTAGAAGAAAATAAGGTGCAAGATACATCAACTATTGAAGTCGCCTTTAAAACACAATCTGAGTCTGAGTTATGGAAATTCGAACCTACAACTGTAAAAGTAAGTAAATATTGCACATTATCCACTTACCAATAATTCAATTTTTACTTAAGTACAGCTCATAGTTAACTATACCGTACCATCTTAAAAGTTTTTAACAAGACAATAGTAATATTTTTTAAAAGATCTAAGAAGAGTTTGTCTATACAAATTTGTCTTTTAAGCGTCGTTTATGTCAAGAGTTATTTGCCAATAGTAAATAATAATGGGTCTGTTTGACTAATTGAATGCACGAAGCTATGTCACATGATCACTTTCGAATAGGTTCATATTTTGTGAGTATTAAATTGTCAATCCCGTGGGGCCCCGGTAAAAGCAATACAATTTGATAACTTTCAGAATGTTGCTTCTTTAATTGTGAGGCTAGGGCAACAGCATTTTGAAGACAATAGCTGTTGTTTCGAAGTTGTGTGTTGTTTTTGCAGAAGGATCCAATTAAGATCATGTTAACAGTGCAGCAATGTGCACATTTAGTGCTACCATTTTTAACTTTTGCCTCTATAAATATTAAACTTTGCCACTCGTCATGTTTATTAATCTATTCAGTCGGACGTGATTCGGCTCATGTATTCACTCAGTCTGTAAAGTAGTAAATACGAAATACCAATACGATAATCAAAAAAACGTAAGTCTAAGGACATTGGCAAGCAAAAGTAAAAATTGTACGCACACAAAGAAGTACAAAATATACATTTATTAACTAAAACAATAAACATCACGAACTTTTATTAATTATTTACAAACTTAAACAGAAAACAGGTGCTCGCGATATGGTAAGCGTTTCCTGCGACACCTGTGCCACCCGTCGCGATGCTTTCGTGTCATTCCAGTGTATGTGAGTAACAGTTCTAGCACCCAGACTGTTTCTCATAAGTCTTTTATGTTTTTAATGTTTTTGTTTTATCCATAGTACGCCCTTTCAAAGTAGTTAAATGTATATGTCTCTTATATTATATTGAGCTTGCGTCCGTTTGTGTTAACAGTTCAGGATAAAAAACTTTGTCTTGTCAACATTAGTCAGCATCCCCCATCCTTAAAGCCTTTTGAAAATGTTAAATGATAATATAATATCATCTCTGCTGTAATGTGCAGTATTGGATGTTTACAGCAGCTGCTTTGCTTTCTTGTTACTGCTGCTGCTTCTTTCCTAGCATGGCACTTTGTTTTTTCTCCTTTAGTCTTTCGTCACCAAAACTCTGAAAAAGAGTATTTTTGTGACATAGTCGTGTTACCATAGAAAGGGTTGGTATATACATTGTACGGACTTGACACAGAAACATCGCTATAGATGTGTGTAGTTTGAAACGCTATTTATTTTTAATTATAAATCTTGGTGTTTCCTTTTAAGATAATGATTGTATTTTATTGTTTTCGAGTGCATACCAATTTTTCCTTTTAAAGACATAGGATGTAAGTTGTCGTGTCAAAAATCAACGTGTGAGTTTTTTCAAGTGTAAAAGTTAATTTCGTCGGACTTGTCAATAGATAACGGTAAAGGCGCGATTCGCGCTTGATTCTCGATAACAATTCGCATGTATAATTAATGAGCCAGATGTAAATTACGACCAAAAACCATTGTGTTAATTAAGATATTTAGAGAATCGGAAACGGCGCGGTAGTACATTTTAACAGCATATCTATTGAATCACAGCAAGTCTGCTGTTTTTCAGATATCAAATTTTGACTCGAAACGCTTACATCCTATGCGTTTAATTGCCCATGCCCATTGACTTATGCCTTATAAATATCATTTTTGTTGCGTATTAACATGTATTATTGTAATATATTAAATTGACACGGTCTCGGTTCCACCTGCTTTGGTTTTACGATAGTTGTTTTGCCCTTTTTTTCAGTGTGGTACTTGTTGATGTATTTTCCATTCACTATAGCTAGATTGTATTTATCTCATTTAACTGAATGTGAATATCCGAATAAAAGCATGCCTCATCAGTCAAGGCTGTCATTTTCTACAAATGTTCAATTCTTTTGCGGCTGCGCCTTTTTAGTTATGACATACTTGTATAGCGTAGCAAACGTCTTAACAAACACAAGTATTGATTGATAGCTCAGCTAGAGCATGTGTATATACTTACGTAATAATGTGCTTTCATCACAAAGTTGAAATCTCAAACAAATCGTGACCTTAAGTTAATATTTTTAAGTCCACAAGGACGGCGTCCAAGTGGACTTTTCCTTTACCAATCCACACGCCCGTCCGTTGTTAACTTTTACATTTTAAAATTCGTCTCAAATGTATTAAAGCAATTTTGACCAAACTTGCTGTGCATTTTCCTCCTATGGTTCTTGTTCAGAATCGTTCTCGGTGATGCCGAGTTCCCTCCAATTTTTTCCGCCGTGGCATCTGATTGCCTCCGACATTTTCGACTTCTTGTCAAGATGGTTGGTTAAATTTGCACTAAATATGATGTAGAAGTTCCTAGCATTGTCCTCTTCCAGATTTTTGTCCTAAGTTGCCGATCTCCATTCTCTGTGGTCACCCTGGTTTCTGATTTTTAAGGAAATATGATGTACATATTCTTTTTAAATTTGTGACAGATTTTGCCGAACTCAATCCCATATGGCCGCTCACGCCTCTGATTTGCTGAGATATTTTAACTTCTAGTCAGGAACCATTAATCAGATTTTCATGAAACATGATGTGAATATTCCTTCTATGGTCCCCTTTTAGAGTTGTGAACGACATTAACAAACTTCCTACAGCATGGCTGCCATGACTTCTGATTAGCTGAGACATTTATGACAACTTGTCAATAACCGTTTGTCAGATGTTCATGAAACGTGATGTAAATGTTCCTTGCATTGTCCCCTATCAGATTTGTGTCCGACATTGTCGAACTCTATCAAATATGGCCGCCCTAGATTCTGATTGACTGACGCATTTTTGTCTTTTTGTCATGAATCCATTATAAGATTTTCAGGAAACTTGATTGAAATGGTCCTTGCGTGCTCCCCTTGTAGCTTTAAGTCCGATGTTTTGAACCTACATCAAATATGACCACCCTGGCCTCTTGTTGGCTGAGACTTTTCTAAGTCTTGCATTACCACTACAATGTTGTTAACTCTGATTATTTCGTTTTTATTTTAAACACATTTTAAGTAATTATCATTTTAGTCCACTATGAAGGAATTCAAGTGGAATTTTCCTATACCAACCAATCCGTCGTAATTGTCTGTCGATCGTCGTTAACTTTCACATTTAAAACTTCTTTTCAAAAATTATTAAAGCAGTTTTGACCAAACTTGCTGTGTATGTTTCTTGCATGAACTTCTTTCAGAACAGTGTTTGATTTTTCCGAATATTATCCAATATGGCCGACGTGACTTTTGATTGGCTAATACATGTTCGACTTCTTATAAAGAACCGTTGATCAGCTTTTCGAAAACTATTGGTCAGATTTTGTGTACGAAGCTTATGTAGATGTGCCTTACATGATCCCCTTTCAGACTTGTGTGTGATGATATCAAACTCTAATAAGGCCGCTATGGCTTCTGATTGGATGAGACGTTTTCGACTTTTTATAAAAAAAACCGTTGATCAGCTGTTTACTAACCTTAAGTACTTGTTCGTAGCATGGTCCCCTTTCATATTTGTTTTCGATGATGCCGAAAACTTTCCAATATAGTTGCCGTGGCTTATGATTGGTTGAGACATTTTCAACTTCTTGTCAACAACCGTTAGTCAAATTCTTACGAAACTTGCTTTAAATGTTCCTTGTAAGATCCCCTTTGAGAACTGTGTTCGGTGTTGCTGAATTCAATCCCATACGACCCCAATGGCTTCCAATGGCTAATACACTATCTACTTCTTGTAAAGAACCGTTGGTCAGATTTTGACGAAACTTGATATTGATGCTCCTAAAATGGTTTACTTTGAGATTGTGTTCGAAGTTGCTGAATTCCATCCAATATGGACGCCATAGCTTCCAATGACTGGCAAATGTTCGACTTCTTTTAAAGAACCGTTGGTCAGATTTTGACGAAACTTGATGCATATGTTGCCTTACTTCATCCATTATTGTCGCCGCCTTTCTCTTCCGTCACCATTACTGTGACTTTTTCTTAGGGTGACTGTTGCTCCTTTTCAAACAGTGAAAAGGGTTACCATACACCGGAGTGACACGGGGACATCGCGGCGGGTGACACAATGTAACAGGAAACGCTTACATATCGCGAGCACCTGGTTTCGCTTCTACTTGTTTAATAGAATTTCGTGATGTTTCCATTTTTAGTTAATTAATGTATATTTGGTTAATTTTTCTGTGTGCGTCCAACGTTTTCCTATAGTTTGACAATGTCCACAGACTTACGTCCCTAGAATATCGTCTTGGTTTTTCGATTTACTATTTTTTACTGAATGGCCGAGACATTTTCGACTTCTTGCCAAGAACCATTGGTCAGATTTTCATGAAACTTATCTGACAATTGTGAACTGCGTCCGATATGGTCACAATTGTTTCATTTTCATGAACAATTGAATCTAGTATTGCAGTCATGGCCTATGATTGAATAAGACTTTCTTCAGTTTCTACGAATATAGCTGATCTGTTTCATGAAATGTTTGACAGTTGTTCATTCGATACAACAAAGCATATTCAGTTAAGAGTACAGAGTTTGCTCTTGGAATGTAAGCTAGTTTATACAGTGTACTGACGTTGCTGGTTTTGTAAATAATCACCAATAAATCTAGATTTAAGATATTCTAAATTGTAGCATTGTTAATGTATCCAGGTGAACGTTAAGGCAAAATGGGTCTCTTTTTAAGGCTGTGTTTATAGAGGTTGGTGAATAAAACCCCGTTTAACCATATCCTCCAGCATAAGCTTTACTGTTTCAGATTTGTTTGCATATCTGAATGTACTGTATTTAAAGCCTTATTTTACTGACAACACTAAGTACTTTCAACTGCCTTTATGTCCATTGTTTTACATGTGTCTTCTTACATATAGGATACTTTAAAAAGTATCAAAAACGAAAACGGAAACAATATTAAAAAGTTGTAAGTCCATGGACATGGGCAAATAAATGCATACAAAATGGGACGCACGCGGATAAAATAATGACAAAAATACAATTAATAAACAAAACCAAAATTATGCGAAAGCAGATGATCGTATTAAGTAAGCGTTTCATGCACATGCGTCACCCGCTGCGATGTTTCCGTGTAATTTCAAAGTAGTGCAATAATAAGTGAACATTATTATGCAGGTTAATATAAAAAATCCAGCAATAGAGGTCTTAGGCACATATTGCAAGGCTACAGGGGATCCACGTATGATGTCTTTCGATGGAAGGTAAGTTTATGTTATGGTCATTCGAAACAGATTATTATAAATAGAAACAGAGAGTGAAAAACTAAAGAGCAATCTATTGTTGTGTATCTAACTCTTATGCAGTATCTTTCATTTATGAATGTCACTCTGTTTACTGTATTATATGTTAAGGCATCACTTCCCATACGAATATTATTAGTAATGTACGAAGTTGTACTTGTGCTTCTTAGTAACACATATAATTGGCAACTATAATAATATTAACTAGAGGTATCTATTCAGTATGTATTATATACAAACAAGTACCACGGTTATGTAGCATATATAAAACTCAACGACGTGTTTTGCTTTGTGTTATATAAATACGTTTCGAGAATTGACACGTGCCAAACCTTTGTTAGTTTAATTAGTTCAACGTAACGTAACTTCCAGAGTAATTCACTGACAATGTGACAAAACACTTAAAAAGAAAATGTACACAATGGGACAGGAAGGACAAAACAAAGTGACAAAGATAGTTCAGAAAGAAGGATGAGTTGTTCTCCCATAACTCTTTATGTAAGATCGAGTAATCCATGCAGAGCAACCATGAAGGATATCTCTGTCTTGTATCACGTGGCTTTGCTGTGATTAAATAGACAATCAAATTGCGTCACTTCTAAATTGTAATGTTGTGAATGCAGCATAAATATGGCGTGAATGTACATTTCTTGTTGAATTTCTCAAATTTTAATCGCTTCATGCATAACAAGTAATCTACATATCGAAAAACCCTTTCATTTTATAGTTTATACTTAAAATAAATGCCGATCTTTCCAGTGCCGTCTTCAGATTTTTCGTAGCGTGAACTGTTTATAATATTTCACCGCCCTTTTCTTACTTATTAAATAAAAATGCAATACACAGATAAAAGGGAAGAAATATAATCGTTCATACTTTTTTGTGGAAGATAGGGATATTCCACCCTTTGGGAGTTACAAACTCGAGTAAAACCCTCGTCAAGCCTCGGGAGTTACACCAATTTGTAACCCCCTCGGGTGGAATATCTCCATCTTCCACTCACGTATATGAACAATTCCTTTAGTCTTACATATAGTATTGGTTCTATCCTTTTTTCAATACTATTTTTATCGTTGGCATGTTTTAGTTTGCAATTTTGTATTATGAACCCATGCAACGGCGTTTTCGCTTACTCTTGTTAAATAATTAAGCTCAGGCCAAAGGGGACGTGATTAGGATGCTACTTTGGTTCATTGAGACAAACTTTTACTCAAGGCATAGCCCTTGAGTTAACAAAAGAGTACGAGCCTTTTGTCAAAGTTTAACAATGTCTTTATATAGGAAATATGGTCATATTTTACATTTTCAACTTGTCCTAAAACACTGGACCAATTTTATACTAAAAGTAATATGGAAATTCCCTAAAAAGACCAGAAAGGAATTCAGATTGTTTAAATGATGATAGGGAAGTGCTACTAAAGAGTTAAAAAAAGAAAACGTTTTAACAAAAATTAAACATCAAATACAAGCAGACCAGAAGGCCTAAGGATTGATACTTACATTGGTTTCCAAACCATCTTACCAATTTCAAACAATAAGCATACTTATTGAGAAAAGATTTAGAGTTGCTAAAATCAACATATTTAGCTTAAAACTAGGGCCAACATACACGATTTTGTGGAACCAACAGAA
The DNA here is from genome assembly GCA_032359645.1 of Pododesmus macrochisma. Lineage (NCBI taxonomy): Eukaryota > Metazoa > Mollusca > Bivalvia > Pectinida > Anomiidae > Pododesmus > Pododesmus macrochisma. The sequence goes on along the minus strand of JAUMGZ010208366.1, from coordinate 1,403 downwards.
AGAAAAACATTGAAAAATTAACATTAGCCGCATGAAACAATTCAGTACCAGAATTAAACGAAAAAAATTATGTCACAACAATCCCCAAGACCAACATTGGACGGTGACTCAGTACAACACAAAGTGGTGTGGTTAAACTGGTTAATGAAGCCTCCACCTTTCCACTGCCAACATAAGACTAGAAGTCTAAAGTACAATCATATTACGCATTATTAGTAATATAATGTAGGGCAGTCCGTTTTATAAAACATTTGTTTTTACAAATACGTTTATACTTATGCAGCTAATTGGAAATGTAAATACGGAATAATGTTACTATGAATAATACTATATTGTCGCATTTATCTCTTCTGCCTACGGTCTCCCTTAACTAACTTTCATATCTCACTCTTTCTTGAAGAGCCATACTTGCTGTGTATGAGGCACGCCGTCATTTATTCCCGATCAATAACGTGATGCCAGTTATGTTTTGAGTTTCGGACCTACGAAAATACAGTTTCATACTTACCTGTATTCTTAATTGTTGTTTTTGATGCATATATTGGCTCTTTTTTTTATTGTACTTAGGTCAGTCAGTCAGTATGACTGTATTTTAATATTATTTAATTCTATATAAATTATATCGTCACCGTTGCTGATGAACTGATATCGTGAACAAAGTGTTGCCTCTGCAAATAAAAATCTTTTTGATGTGAAAACTTATAAATTGTGATACCGTCTCACTGCATTATAACATAAGACTCCACTTTCGATAAAGACCCTCAAATTACCTTCATTATGTCAGAAGGAATTTTCAACTAAAATTAACTTTATACGGTGGCCATTTTTTCAAGTTAAAGATCAACTGATCATGTAAATATTTTATTTGTCTGTTCTATTCTGATGTTCGCATTATTTCATCCTGCATTCTGATTACAACACGACGTTATAATTACACATTGTCTAAATACTGATGGGAAAGAGGATTGCGGTCAAGGCTACTCCTTAATTGTTCGTGTCGAAATTAATGGTGCTCGATATAATTTTAATTTTTTTTATTAAAATCGATTTCGTGAAAACTGTTCATGCACTCATCATTACTAGGTAATACAAACAAACCAATCACGGTTTGTCCGGTCCAGTTTGTTTGTTTTATTTGGGCTGTACGTCAGTTATAGAGTATTGAACTGATATTGTTATAAAAAACAGAATGGAGAAAAATAAAATAGGATAAGAAGAGAAGCAGTGTAAGAAAAAGTAAAACACAGCAATATAGGAATAGTTCATTAAAAATGATCAACCCGTGTAGCGGCTTTCCCACCTACTCGGCTATTGTAAGGAACTATATCAAAACCAATCTGACTAAAACCAGATCTGCCTATTGCTCCCGGGATGTCGCTAGGAAGATCTGAGGAACGCCAATT
>JAUMGZ010208344.1:0-12099 GCA_032359645.1 Pododesmus macrochisma | reverse complement strand
TGTAGATGTGTATTCCTTAAATTGGTAAAACACATGATCAAGAAGTATACTCACTTCCTATGGTATCGCAGGTTCTTTGATAATGTGGTAGTTCAAGAATATGTGTATTTGTGCTGCACCACCTACCAACTGGCCTACTTTATAATTTTAAACAGGTAATCCTCCTGTCCCTTTTAACAAAGTAGTAATTTCGAAAAACCAAGGCTAAATTGTAAAGCCGTAAGTCCAATTCTTACCCGTAAGACTGGCAGTTTATTGGCGACCTGTTTCATTAACCATACACACTGTTAACCTTTAAGACTGGTAGTTTATTGGCGACCTGTTTCATTAACCATACACAGTTTAACTTTTAAGAATGGCAGTTTATTGGCGACCTGTTTCATTAACCATACACAATGTTAACCTTTAAGAATGGCAGTTTATTGGCGACCTGTTTCATTAACCATACACAATGTTAACCTTGAAGACTGGTAGTTTATTGGCGACCTGTTTCATTAACCATACACAATGTTAACCTTTAAGACTGGCAGTTTATTGGCGACCTGTTTCATTAACCATACACAATGTTAACCTTTAAGACTGACAGTTTATTGGCGACCTGTTTCATTAACCATACACAATTCTAACCTTTAAGACTGGCAGTTTATTGGCGACCTGTTTCATTAACCATACACAATGTTAACCCTTAAGACTGGCAGTTTATTGGCGACCTGTTTCAGTTTGCAATTAATTTGTATCTTAAATGCGGTGAATATTCAAGTCACATACTTTAACAAAAAAACTCCTACATCCTGAAATTATATTGGCAAATTACGATTTATGTCGTTATTTAACATGGAGATATTACTGTCATTTTCGTATCTAGATCTAGAATCTTATATATATTTATTTATTTATGGCCCGTTTCATTGTGCCTTTTTGTATTTCTATTAGATTTGTTATTTCACATCTTAGTTTTGAGTGTGATAAGTTTAAGTACAAATTCAGTGCAGAGTGTTGTTGTAAGCATTATTCATAAATATTTACATCCATCCTTGCGTTGATACACATTCACGCATGTCTCCGTTTAAACATCAGCTTCTTTTGTGATCATTTGAAATAAGCCATAAACAGAACTGTTTTATTGAATTTGCATATAAAAGGAGCCCAGTGAACATTATATTCTGATGTGTAAGCGTAATAAAACAGTGTTGTTTATCATCAGTTTTCGTGACATTCACTGGCAAGGATGTAGTTTGTATCGATCGATTGTGTTTCAAGATCCGCTTAGCTTTAGATTTCATTATTTTGTCATTATAAAAAAATAGTTCCAATCTGTCATCCACGGAAGCCACCGGAAATACAAACTTGACTTACAACGCCAAGTAATGATCAAAATTAATTAATGTCATTAGGCTAGTGATTTTGCAATGTATGGAAGCACATTCTTAATCACGTGACGGATGAGTATGACTAATTTTTTTCTTGCTCGTACAACTAGGTTTCTCGTTTCTTTTGCATATTTTGTTCGCACAACTTGATATTTCGTTTGAATAAACTTTTATTTTGTTCATACAACTAAATTAAGATCTTCTTAAAACAAACTAAGTATATCATTTGTTCAATCTATTATCTCGTTAGTCCAACTTTGTATCTTGGTAGACTCTAATTCTTGTATACTGATAAGATTTTCATGAAACTTGAGGTACATGTTCCTTGCATGGTCACATTTCAAATGTTTGTCCAACTTTTCCGAACTTCGGCCATTATGTCAGAGCCAGAGCCTCTGAATTGATGAAACCTTTTCGACTGTTTATTGACAACTAATGCTGAGACTTTCACGAAACTTGCCGTGATTCTTCTTCCAATGATTTCGCTTTAGAAGTGTGTCCCTAATTGTTGAGTTCATCATTCCATATGACCTCCAGGACATCCGATCGGCTGAGACCTTTTCAACTTCAATAACTTCTGGTCAGGTTTGTACGAAACTTTGTGCAACAACATTTCTTTCCCGGCATACATGTTTGACACTCTTTAAAACTTGTGTCACTCTTCGTGTTTATATTGACCAATTTCATTATCAGCAAATGTAGTCAAATGTAAGATAGGTAAACGCATGTTATTAGATTTGCGCATCTTGTATGCATTCCTATAGGCATATCTAGTTCATTCGTTGTTCGTAACGCCGTTTTGATATGAGTACCAATACGGCCTCTGTTTCCCCACTGCTACGCCCGTGATGCAGTGTGATTTCCATAAACCTCCCTTGACAATGTAGTGGCTTCTTCACCTCCCTAAGAGAGCGCGCAAACGGTATCCATTCTTCAATCCGCCATATATCACGATTTCTGCATGCCTCTATTGTTAAACAAAATATCATATCTGTTCAAAGGGTGAGAAGAAATGGAGTTTTACCAATATCGAAATTGTTAAAAAAAAAAAAAAAAAAAAAAAAACCGCCCAGTAGATGTAAATGTATTTGACGTACTGAAATAGATTTTCGCATATAGGAATAAGCCAGACCTTATCATGTTCCTCGCCACTTTTATAGCCGACAAGAACGTATTTCTCCAAGGTGCAGTGTAAATAAATGTTTGAATAAAATTAGAATACAATTACAGCGAAGCACGTGCACATACGTAAGGACATGAAGTGTGTAGTTCATCCTATGGAAACGTATAAGGAACATAGTTGGATCAGAAATCGAAATTTTGACTATAAAACCGGATTTTTTTACTTTAAAAATCAACGTTTTGACTTTTATCCAAAATGTTTGTCTTTAATAAAACTCTAAATTTCGACTTTTAATCTCGACTTTAAATTTCCGGAATTGCGAGTTAAAATCTTGAAATTTCGACCTTAAGATATGTAAACTTAAAACTAAAAATTCCGAGGGTAAATGTCGAAATTTCGAGATAATTTTTTCTTTAAACATGTCCCTGCTAGGCTTCCGTCATAACCCGTATAGACCTTCATATATACTTATTAGTACGTAGTATATATACGATTATATACTCATACATAATTGATGATGGACGATATATCAGCACCATTGTCAAGAGACCTCACTAAGTCCTTATGGGCTGTTGTGTTCCTGGAATGAGCAATATGTCATCAATTTGAACTCTAGCAGTCTGAAGATCCCCAAAGACATCATGTTGTTTGCAGAAATACTGTACAATATATCCTGTGCTTATATCACAATACAGCTTTTTGTTTAATGGATGATCCGTATAGTTGTAATTGGCATATAGGTATATGACTTGGAATGTTTGTGACAGGTGAACTTAAGTAATTTACACCATGCTCCACATCAATATGGTTACAGAGAAGGTTAAACATGTGTTGACTTACTCCATACGTTAAATGTAACACAGGCTTATAACTTACATTGCAAATATATAGATTGAGTGTGCTTAAAATGTTTCTTATTCAATATGCAAAAGACATATGGCAAGCCGTTTGGGTTTTTATTAATTGAATAGAGATATCTCTATTTCAAATACAGATATCTGCATTTAAATACAGATATCTTAATTTTTTTTTAATTAGAGATATCTCTATTTCAATTAGAGATATCTGTATTTTAAATAAGATATCTCTATTTCTTGTCTAATTAAAGATATCTCTATTTCAATCAGAGATATATGTATCCAAACTAAAGATATCTGAATTTCAATTAGAGATATCTGTATTTCTATTAGATATATCTGTATTTCAATTAAAGATATGTGTATTTCAATTAAAGATATCTCTATTTCTACAAAATACAGATATCTCGATTTCAATTCAAGATATCTCTATGTCAATTAGAGATATTTGGATTTGAATTAAAGATATCTCTGTTTTGAATACAGATATCAATATTTATAGTACAATTAGAGATATATTTAATTCAAATACAGATATCTCTAATTAAAATAGAGATATCTTTAGTTCAAATACAGATATCTTTAATTCAAATACAGATATCTCTAATTGAAATAGAGATATCTATATTTTACATATAAATAGAGATATCTGTATTTAATAGATAAAAACCCAAACGGCTTGCCATACAGACATCGGTGTCCAGAGATCCATATTTTGATATTAGAATGTCTCCAGTGCAGTATGTAACACACATCAAATATCGGGGTCCATATTGATACAATTATATCACGCGTGCATGTTTCCCCTGGGATTCACTTGTAATGTATTACTTAACACCAATAATCCATATATAATCAAATAGATGGGGCAGTGTTAATGCTTTAATCGTTAAATTGTATTTGAACAAGTTTTGAATGCATTTGCATGTATAGATTGTTTGCAGTATGATCGACATTTGGCTGTATTCAGGGTTATCACCTGCATCGATAGAAAACTGTCAACCAATTCTGGATCCAGATCTCCCCTGACCAGTATAATACACACACGTGAACACAACAATATTCATATCGACGTTCAGCACGGCTGTCAAGTGCGCATATTACATAATAGCGTGTGAAATAGATGAGAAATTGTAATATATAAGTCGTTATTGGGTGGCCGTATAATACTGAATAAAATTTGAACATTGCCTTAAGTTTTCATATTGCATAATGGCATGTAAATACACGAGAAATATTCATATGGGGCGTTAATAGATGAACAATCTTATGCTGAATACTATTTTTACTTTGCCGAAAGTTTTCAATAACAAAGGCTGATGTTATTATTCAGAGCGTGGCAGTGTATTTCACAAATCTACAAATAGCTATGCAGTAGAATCGATGCTGAGTGTGTAAACATTATGAACAGGCGATTTTATTGTCAGGGCCGTAGCCTGGGGAAACTGTTCGGGGGGGGGGGGGGGCACAACTTTTTTTCTTTTTTGTCGCACACATATTATTATGTATCTATCCGCAGTTTTGTCATAAAATGAGAAGAAAAAAGGCAAGGGGCACAGGCTGCGGCCCTGATTGGGTCAAGTTGTAATGTTACCGATGTTTGCGGCCCTGATTGGGTCACAGTTGTAATGTAACTGATGTTTCCTATGTCAAACGCCCCTCTGCATGATGATGATGCTTTTTATAATTTATATTCAGATTATACCAGAAGTCAAACAGTTAAAATAACAGGAGATATAACTGAAGATAACTGAAGATTCGATATAATGCTCATCGTTTATAGAATATAGTTAAGAATACATAGGTACTCGTGTCCAACTATATTTGTGTAGGAGACGGATTACTATAAGCTTTATAGCTTGTTTCCGAATCCTCTTTATCTATAATTGTTTAAATGTTATGTACATGCCATTTCAGAAACAAAATATTGTTTAAACTAATGCATATAAGTTTCTGGAAAATAAAGGCACGTGTTCTATACCTTTATTGAATTTCTAATCATTGTTACCGGTTGTCGACTTATCTCTAACTAACGCAAGACCAACGGTAAATCAAGATTCAACTAAAAGTAAGAACCTTTTTTTTCCCTTGAAATAAATGTCAAGGAAAACAAATCTAAGTCCTGAATTGACAGAACAAGCACTGACTTTAACACACAACTATATCAACATATACTGAGAGGTACTTCGCCTTCTTCAACGCGTATTTATGCTTTGATCTTTAATTCCGGGAACTTAAATAATATGACTCGCTGTGGTGACCTAGTAATGGTGTTCCTCAGTCGATTATTGTATATTTGTTCTACTTATATTTTATGACACACTACATCAATATTAACGTTAAGGACAAACAGGACAGCCCTTGTAATCAACCATTACTTGGCGTGTATGGAAGGAATCCACCGTTGACCACTTTAGCTGCCATATTAAGACGGCGGACAAAATGGCAAGTTCATGACATTACACGTAAAGCATTAATCTCAGTTATAAAGAATAAAACCAAACGCTTAATTACTCTTCTTTCTACATGTTAAACACCAGATGTCAGATGCACTTGAAATACATATAAACAAAATCTTACCGTGCCGATTTTCTCCAGCGTTGTGGTAGTCGTTAGGTCCAACCCCATTACATTCCAACAGATATTCTTGTTTTGCTTTTTCTATAACTTCTTGCACAAATTCATCCACTTGTTGCAGTGTGTCTGTGTCTATGCTCTTCGTTTTTCGCCAGGGAACTTTCATTGTAAATTTTTTATCCTTAAATAAACCTGTGAAAGATGCCTTTCTAGGAGCAGATTTTGGAGAAGCTGTCTCCGATTGTTTCTCGCCGCGATTCATTGCTTAAACATTCGCACTGCTGCGGTGGCAAGTCTTCGAGAGAACTCTCAATTTAATTCCATTAACTGTACTCTAAGCGCCTATTACATGGAACAATTTGGTTAACTTTCTGATTCATATATTCAATTTCTTGTCTATTCAATTCATATTATTGCAATATTGTAGTCCTTTCTACGTACACATGTCACATCAGAGAGAAATTACCGACTGTATAATCCAATTTGAGAATTGTAATAATACTTCACAGTAAAATTGTCAAAATCTACACGATCAAGTCAATCCAATTACAATGAAATCTCGACATCAAGTGAATTTTCAGTGGAGTATATCCCAGCATGCAGCGTGTTTTACCTACAATCACTGCAACTTCCTCCATTCACGTTCTTGCATACCATCAATGATAACAATTGAATTAAGATCACATTCCTGACAGTAGGAAAGAAAAGTACAACTGTCCTTTCAGTTAAATACTTTACTGCATTTTTAAGTCCTAATACACATCTCACGTTTACAGTATATGCCTCTATCTATTAAAGCTGTTTTCCATGTCATGGCTAACACAGACGTGATTTATATTCAATACATAGATATCTGTACGTGTGTGTGTGTGCTCAATCGTGTGTAGCATCTTACCTGTGGCAAGTCTATGTTTGAGTAAGTAATATTTCTTATCAATTGACTGTACAAGGTACGGAATAATACCTCGAAATAAAAAAAACTTTTAATTTTCTCTACTAAACACCGACTAAACCTCTATTTTGCAGCACGATGCAGATTGAATTCTCCATTTGTCAGCGTTTAATACATCCACGGGTCTCGAGTGTGTCAGGAACTGTCACAGGCAGTAACCAAGAGATCTCCGTCAATACCTAAGGATGTCAATAACACTATTCTACTTCCAACAAATTAATACGTTCATCAATGTGGAAAAAACAGCTTCCAGTCAGAGGATGTGCGCACGTATAGATATATAGTTTATTTAACAAGAGCGACATCTGCCCTGGGTGTCGTCGTCCGTCGTCACACGGCCGTTTCCTATACATTGATTTTCAATCATCGGCATTGAGACAATCACAGCTTTAACTTCTATCAAAGACATCACATTGATTGGAACACGGAGCGGCGGACCTACATGACGGGATCAGAGATCTGGCTTGTCGTGTCAATCGTTCTGGTTTTAATGTCAATGTCCTTCTCCACTGTACAGCGGAATGTAAATAGAATGATAATGTCATATCTGCTGTGGAATGAATATAAGTATTGGGATTTATGTTAAAACTTTTACATGTAGGATGATAATGTCATGTCTGCTTTAGAATAAATTTGAGTATTGTAACTTTTTTTTAATATAATGATTATGTTATATCTGCTTTAGAATAAATATAAGTATTTAGATTCGTTAAGGAAAAGGAAATATATAATGCTAGTCGCGATTCGCTAAAAAATCACGTAATACAGAGTGAACACGAATCATCAGATGGGACAAAAAACTCAACAAGAGAGGATAAAAGCGGTTTAGTCATTCGTAAGATTCTACTTGCCTTTTTGCCAATATTGGGGTGTAACGCCCCCTACAGTGTTATGTATGTCTAGGTCGTATCGAGATGGTGTCTTGTATAGCGGCTTTATAGTGCTGTCTCACTGAAATATCACACCGCAGACACATGAAAATGATATTTCACACTGATACATTATTCTGACACATAGACAACCAGTCCTTCTCCTACTAAAAAAGTTGATTGCTTAGCAAGAAGATAAAAGTTTAGCAATTTCTAAAGTCTTAGGTTTGACATGACCATGGATTGAACCATTGACCTTCCGCACACGAAACAGACACTCTCCCAACTGAGCTACCGAGGCAGTAACACCACAAGAAGAATCCATTTGTAAGAATAGAGAAGTCTTGAATATGTTAACAATTTGACATATTTCTGTTCGATTGGACAGTTATTTTTTACAAATGGAGACAAGAGCTGTTCTAGTATAAAGCAACTCACGTTTAATACAAATGTTTTATGCAATAAGACGGACATAGAAGTTCCCGGTCATAGGTGAATCTCGCAACAAAAATTAAAAAAAACAATTCACATTGTCAGATAAGAGTTAAAATATCCCGAATGTATAGTTTTCGTGATATGTTCTTATGTATACGTTCAATCCAGAAATTACCATATCAATGAAATAAAAAGTAATTTTCAACCTATAGAATTATAATTAAAAATGATTCGTCTGTGAAGATAAACTATATCGAGTGGAAATGTTGTGTATGTTTTCAATTTAAAAAACCCAAGACATGGTGACACAACTTGGCAATCTGTAGCCTTGGATATTGTTTTTGATTCTTTTAGCTGTTGGGACAGACGTTTGGTTCATGTCTTTTGAAATGATATAATAAGTGATTTATATTCAATATATATCTAAATGGACATTGTGTGATACTTATATATATATGAATATTGAAATTTATAGATGTATTATAGAGGTAACATATATGTTATTGAAGATGTATTACTCGTAGAAGAATGGTAAGACGTCTAGACTTGTATTTAGTCAGTGTAAAATAACATATGATAAAAATAGCATTGTTGGGAGCTTGAGCATATATTATCTGGTCTGCATGCTGAGATTAATAGAATATCGTACCTGTTTCTGTTCAAGATAGAATTATCTTAGACGAGGAGTGGTATGTATGTTAAATATATCAAGACGAGGCGTTAGCCGAGTCATGAGATAACATACATACCATCCCGAAACTGAGATAATTCTATCTTGAACAGAAAAATGTACGATGTTCTTTTCTCATCTTCTTATAGCGATTTAACCATTAAAATAACCATTAAAATGCATTAACTTTCCCTTTGGATACCCTGCAAAAGCAATTTTGACGTAACACCAATGACATAAATTTAGTGTTACATAGCGCGTGACATCAATCTCGATACCATATGATGACGTTATTTCATTGTTTATAGCACGTGAAGTCGATCTCAGTACTAGTACCCGAGACAGATAAATATCGTAAACCTATTTTCGTGAGATTTTGTGTTATTTGATTTTGTTTTTCTGAAGTCATGTGCCTTGTTCATTACAGTTCTGTTTTTATTTTGTTTTGTGTACCTCGTGCTATGCAAATTTGTGGTCGTGTAACCCTTGCTATGGAATTTCTTATGCCGTACTGTATCTCGTACTTTACACATTTGTGGTCATGTTACTCGTGCCATGCAGATTTGTGGTCGTGTATCTTGTGTTATGCAAATTTGTGGTCATGTAACTATTATAGAGCAAATTCTACCCTAATTGTCTTAACAGTTTAAAGATATGAATTAAACTTTATAAAACTTGCTATGCAATTTTTATGTCGTACTGTATCTCATACTATGTAAAGTTGTGGTCATGTTACTCGTGCCATGCAAATTTGTGGTCGTGTATCTTGTGCTATGCAAATTTGTGGCCGTGTAACTCTTGCAATGCAATTTTTATGTCGTACTGTATCTCATACTTTATAAATTTGTGGTCGTGTAACTCGTGGTATGCAATTTTTATGTCATACTGTTTCCCGTGCCATGTAAAGTTGTGGTTATGTAACTCGTGCCATGCAAATTTGTGGCAGTATATCTATTGCTATGCAAATTTGTGGTCATGTTACTCGTGCGATGCAAGTTTGTGGTCGTGTATCTTGTGCTTTGCAAATTTGTGGTCATGTCACTTTTGCGATGCAATTTTTATGTCGTCCTGTTTATGTCGTGCTGTATCTCGTACTATGCAAATTTGAGGTCGTGTAACTCGTGGTATGCAATTTTTATGTCGTACTGTATCCCGTGCTAGGTAAAGTTGTGGTTAAGTAACTCGTGTCATGCAAAGTTGTGGTCATGTATCTTGTGCTATGTAAATGTGTGGTCGTGTATCTTGTGGTATGCAAAGTTGAGGCAGTATATCTATTGCTATGCAAATTTGTGGTCATGTAACTCTTGCTTTGCAATTTTTCTGTCGTACTGTATCGCGTACTTTGCAAATTTTTGGTCATGTAACTCGTGCCATGCAAATTTTGGGTCGTGTATCTTGTGCTTTGCAAACTTGTGGTCATGTAACTCGTGCTATGCAATTTTTATGTCGTACTGTATCGCGTACTTTGCAAATTTGTGGCCGTGTATCTTGTGATTTGCAAATTTGTGGTCGTGTAAATCTTGCTTTGCAAATTTGTGGTCGTGTTACTCTTGCTTTGCAAATTTGTGGTCATGTAACTCTTGCTATGCAAATTTGTGGTCGTGTAACTCTTGTTTTACAAATTTGTGGTCGTGTAACTCTTACTATGCAAATTTGTGGTCGTGTAACTCTTGCTTTGAAAAATTTTGGTCGTGTTACTCTTGCTTTGCAAATTTGTGGTCGTGTAACTCTTGCTTTGCAAATTTGTGGTCATGTAACTCGTTCCATGCAAGTTTGTGGTCGTGTTTCTTGTGCTATGCAAATTTGTGGTCGTGTATCTTGTGCTTTGCAAATTTGTTGTCATGTAACTCTTGCTATGCAAATTTGTGGTCGTGTATCTCTTGCTATGCAATTTTTATGTCGTACTGTATCTCGTACTTTTCAAATTTGTAATCATGTATCTTGTGCTTTGCAAATTTGTGGTCGTGTAACTCTTGCTTTGCAATTTTTATGTCGTACTGTATCTCGAACTTTGCAAATTTGTGGTCATGTAAAACGTTCCATGCAAATTTGTGGTCGTGTATCTTGTGCTATGCAAATTTGTGGTCGTGTAACTCGTGGTATGCAATTTTTATGTCGTACTGTATCCCGTACTATGCAAATTTTTATGTCGTACTGTATCTCTTATATGTAAATTTGTGGTCGTGTAACTCTTGCTATGCAATCTTTATGTCGTACTGTATCCAGTGCTATGTAAAGTTGTGGTCATGTTAATCGTGCCATGCAAATTTGTGGTCGTGTATCTTGTGCTATGCAAATTTGTGGTCGTGTAATTCGTGGTATGCAATTTTTAAGTCGTACTGTATCCCGTACAATGCAAATTTGTATGTCGTACTATATCTCGTACTATGCAAATTTGTGGTCGTGTATCCCGTGTTATGTTATATTAGTGTCGTGTATTTTGTTCTTTACAGCTGTGAGTACGTGTATCGTTTGTATATCTACCTTTTAATATATATGCTTCTTGTTATTCGCAGTTTTGTATTTCGTGTTTTTATACAAATACGGGTAACCATACAGTTTACGTTGACAGTGCGTTCAGCAAACCACCGACTTGTTCGATAATATTCTTTCTGGTGCAGTGTCGCCTTAACGTCTTAGGCCTCTCAGCTGCGTATATTGGGAAATTATAAAGCACTCAGGAATTTCTTTATTGGCAGATTCACAATAACGTTCAATAACTGGATTAACTGTGTGAAAACTGCATCATATCGTCGAGTAGTATAACAACCATAAAACGTTTATATCAGCGGAACAAATGTAATTAAACGTTCCATGCCTGCACAGAAACACGCGTAATTGAGAGCATGGAGAATGCATTTTGAACCTTTTTAGTTTAAATTCAACTTAACTTAAACATGGGATTAGTCTCGATCTTCAAGCCGCTTATGCCCCTGCGCCAATTCGGTCTTGAGCGAAAAGCGTCTGGATGATCGAGACTAACATGAGATACGACTGACACTAGAACAGCAACAAGAGGTCCATTGGGGGCCTTGCTGTCCACCTGGATACAGTAACAATAAAAGAAAACCTTGTAACTGGAAATTTTTAAGGAGGCAAATAAAAAAGGCATGTCACCAGGACTGGTGAGACACGAGGACTGTTTCAAAATAACATCGGATTTAACATTGAGTTCAATGGGAAATAACGCAGAAATGGCAAATTTTAACACTTAAACCAATATAAAAAAATCCTGCAATAGAACTT
>JAUMGZ010208343.1:0-22649 GCA_032359645.1 Pododesmus macrochisma | reverse complement strand
ATAAACTAGAAAGCCTAAAGCTTATATTTATGATTTGGTATGTATTAACTTTTGGGCATGGAGAACCAAGTTTGTTCAAGGCTTGACCCTGGGGTCAAAAATAAGTTACCATGTTTGAAGTCAAAGTTCAACACTTGTATATATAGCAAATATGTTAACTTTTCACATTTTCAACTTCTTGTCCTAAAACACTGGACCTATTTCATCCAAACTTGGTAGAAGGCATCCTTAGGGGAAGGGGGTTCAGATTTTTTCAGATGATGAGGTTTGACTCCCAGGATGCGCCAAAATGGGGAGGGGGGGAATTTGACAAAATTTCAAACATCTTCTTCTGATAAACTAGATGGCCTATTAGCTTAATGCTTTGGTATGTAGTAACTTAGGGAATGGAGATCCAAGTTTGTTTAATGCATGACCCTGGGATCAAAAATAGGTTGCACGTTTTGGGTTGTAAGTTCAACACTATATATATAGTAAATATGTTAACTTTTCACATTTTCAACTTCTTCTCCTAAACCACTGGATCTATTTCATCCAAACTTGGTAGGAAGTATCCATAGGGGATTCAGATTTATTCAAATGAAGGAGCTTAGCCCCCAGGGGGCTCCACTAGGGGGCAAAATTGGTGAAAATTTGATAAAATTTCAAAAAAAAAATTCTTTGATAAACTAAATGGCCTTGAGCTTAACGCGTAAGTATGTAGTCACTTTAGGGCATGAAGAATCAAGTTTGTTCTAGGTGTGATTCTGGGTTCAAAAATAGGTTTCGCGTTTTGGGGTCAAAAGTTCAACATTATATATATATATATATATATATATATAGCAAATATGTAACCTTTTTTCACACACTTTGCCTTCTTGTCCAAATCTACTAGACCAATTTCATCCAACATTGGTAGAAGATTTGTTCAAATGATGGTGTTAAGTCCTCAGGGGTTGCCACTTAGGGTTGTCAAAATTTCAAAACATTCTTGTAAACGTGAAGGCTTAATGCTTTGTTATGTAATAATTTAAGGGCATGACCCTGGGGTATTCAAATGCAAATATTTCGATTTTGGCCTTTTTCAACCAGATGGCATTAAGGCCTGATAGGCCTCTTGTTAAGTTTGTAATACTGTGTATGTGTACTCTAATATGAATTTATAAAATGGATATGTATCATTTCCAGGACATCAAACCTGGCCAGGAGCTACTCATTTGGTTCGAAGCATTTAAGAAGAGAAGGAGAAGGAAGAAGAAGCTATCAGTAGATGGAATATCGCCACAAAGTAAGTATATCTATAATATAAATATGGTCTAATGCAAGAAAGAATTGCAGCCTTTAAGAAACATGACAATTCATATGTGAACACTTCTTGAAGAGTGCTACAAGCTTGTAGATCAAACATTTATAAATGCAACTTTTTTTCTGCCACATTGCCAAATTTGTCATAACTTTGTTCAGCATGGCCATGTGCATGCATTACAAACATTATCTATTGTGACAAGAACATGAACAAGGTTTGATATCATGTGATAAAGTCTTATCTACACTAAATCATATATTGTGTAGAAGCTGGATGAAGCTTATAAGATAAGATCTCATTTGTTATTATACTGTAATAAGAAAATTACTAATTCAAAATGATTTCAGTCTGAATCTATGCAGGAATTTGAATTTGAATAAAAAGTGACTTCTAATTTGCCATGTGTTATCACCACTTGCAATAAGGGTAAGTTTAAAATTCACTGATAAGTCTGATTGACACAATCTTTTTATTTTGGAATCATTGGCACCAGTTTCAATCCCTAACCCCTCTCCAACATTGCCCAATTGAAACAGGTACCTGGGTTTGGGCTGGTTAAATCTTGTTTCTAATGTTATGAAAAAATCTTCAGATTTAGGGCTTCAGTTGAATAAATATGAATTGAATTAATGTTAAACTTAAGTTGGAATAAAAATTGTTTTATTTTAAAAGCTCTATATATATATATATATAAATATATATATTTTAGGTACACCTGCTACTACTCCTGTAAAGGAAGTCTTCGTTAAGTCCCCTTCTACAGTAAGCGTTGAGGTCAAGGTTGAGCAGGCAACATCCGAAGGTGCCACTGACCGGGCACAGCGACAGCGCCAAAAGAAGAAAATCTTTGATGACCACATTATCATTACTGATTTAATGTTTAAGAAGAAAAGGAAGAGGCGGAGCAAAGAAGAAATGGAACGGGCCAGAGAGGCAGAACTGTTAGCCAAAGATAAAGTGGTTAAGCGTCGCAGACGGAGGAAGAAAATTCAAAATCCTGTTGAAGATGGTGGTGATAAAGAAACTCCTGCTGTAGGGGACAGTAGTTCTATCTCATCTTCTATTCTAGGTGTGAATGAGGAGGAAAGTTTGGAAGGTCTCGACGGAATCACAACATCAAGTATCGAAAGAGATTGGCAATACCCAAGTCATGAACAAGAATATCTTTTTGAACTTAAATCTGAATTTGGCTCTACGCAGAATGGTCGACGTGCCTATAAATGTGATATCTGCTTAGGAATTTATAAGCACACATTCAGTCTCAAGCGCCATTATCTTCGCAATCACATCAATATAAGATACCTAAGCAAGACAGACATTGCCAACTGCTTGATAATGATTGGTCAGCAACAACTAGCAATTCTAAAATCTAATAACAAACCTACCCTAGAGAGGATAGATTCTACATTTGCAGGTTTTCAAGCATCAGGTGAAAATGCCAAATGTCAAAATGCTGTCAGTGAAACAATTGTCAAAACAAACGATAAGGATGACGTTTTAAATGACAAGGTTAAAGGTCAAACTGGCGAGGAGACAGGAAGTGATGAGCAAAAACAAGGTGACCAGAATGCTATAAAAGATCAGGATGAGGTGGTAGAATCTAAAGGGTTACAAAAAAGTAGTGAAAAAGACATGCCAGGGCTTTACAAGTGCAGTGTGTGTTATCGATTGTTTGACCATATCACGTTACTAAAGGACCATACTTGTAATCACCCTCCCGTTCCAAATGAGAAAGGATTGGCGTGTGACCAGTGTCACATGAGATTTAAGTACAAACAAAATCTAGTTAGACATCAAATGGTTCACAATACAAATGATGAAGTGAAAAAACAGAAAAAGATCGAGCGCAAGAAATCTGTTGTCGGCAGGAAGCTTTTAAAGGATCTGAAGGAGGAGTATCCATTGTCTGTAATTAAACCATTCAAGTGTTCAAAATGTCCAATGAGGTTTAAGTTTACCAAAAATCTGGAGAAACATGAAGCCATACACTTAGGTAAGTTCTATTCTCTCCTTATAATGTAAATGTGTTTAATATTCACGAACCAAACAAATGAAAATAAAGAATAAGATGGTTTCTAAAAATTAAGAAACTATAAGGCTAAATAAAATACATGTATAATGTTTGCTTCTCCTAAACCATTTGTCCCACTTAACATTCTCATCACAATATATCTTTTTGTCCTCTTTGAAATATATTTGCAATTGTTAACAATAATGGCAGGAGTATGTTATCCAGTACTTCATGTGCAAATAAAAGGAACAGAAATCACAGTGGAAATAGTACATAAAAGTGTATGATTGTTTCACGCAAGCATCTTCTTAACCTTGATTATTTTTAATTGCTGTGAATTTGTGACCATGTAAAACTGTGAAATTATAAAAACAAGACTTTATTCATTGAATCTGTCATGTAAATTTTGACGGTGTTATATGATTAATATAATTGACTTGATCAGGTTCCAGGGTCTAATAATTGATCAGTTGTGTGTGTATGTACACACTGTCACCTAATGTTCTTACTAATATTGCTGTATGGTTGTATATTCCAGCTGATAGACCCTATGTGTGCAATCATTGTGGAAAGGCCTTTCCAACAGTCACCAATTTGAAGAAGCACGAACACATTCATCTAGGAAGCCGCGTACCCTGTAAATACTGTAGTGCTGTATTCGTTCATGTTGGCAGTTTACGCAAGCACATCCGTCTCGAGCATCCGGATATTCATAGACAGAGGTTGTTAAAACTTCTCGAAAAACGGGGCAAATTAGGCACAAAGGCAGCAAAAGCTCTTGAGACCTTGACTGAAGAACAAAATGGTATCAGTTCTTCAAGTGGAACTTTACATGTTAAAAAAGAGAAAAAATTGAAAAGATCAATTGATGATCGTATGGACACTAAGTTTAAATTTTGTTGCATTGTATGCAAAAAGAGGTTTACAACATATGTTAACATGTGTCGTCACAGAAGATTAGCACATAGAGACGAAAAACTTCTGTCAAAAGAGAAAGAATTTGTGAAAACTGATGCTGTTGAGGTCAAACCTAAGAAAGTCAACCCGTCAAGGCTGATGATGCTGACGGACCCAAAACCTAAAGTTAAGGAAGAAAAGTTAGTGTTTGACACCGAGAATGACCCTGTGGATAACTCTCCAGAAACTGTCGCAGCATTCTATGCATCTGTGGCATCAAACATTGCAGAGAATCTGAATTGTTATATTGACGGGGGTCAGGAGGCCATGTCAAAGTTCAGAGATCATATTCGAATTGAGGATTTTGAAAGTGGGAAACTTGCTGAGGACAAAGCATCTGTGGAGGAGGATTCGAAAAGTAATTTAATTTGGGAAAGGTTCAACTTTCCTCAAAGCTACAACCCAAAGGCTCTGGATGAAGATTTCATAGACTTAACCCAAAAAGTTGTTGTTAAGGAAGAAAAAATAGATGTTTTTGATGATGGTATTCCATACGCTGACAAAGCGCCTGCTCAGTGCACACGGCGGCGAAGTTCCCTTGAGGGCTTATCATCGACCGAAACTTCTTTAGATGGATTAGAAAGTCGTCATTTCAAATCTAGAAGAAAAAGTTTTGAAAAAGTTGATTCTAAGTGTACTGATGATTTGTTGGCAAAAGTAAACAACGAACTGTCTCATCACAAAGATGCATCTAAAGATTGTTATGATTTGACTAATCAGAATCAAGAAACAAAAGTATGTGAAGAATTGTCCAATCAGAATCAAGGAACAAAATGTTGTGATGAACCAACCAATCAGGGTCAAATTCCTCAAGTATGTGAGGGACTCGTTAATAAGAATTCTGTAAAAGTCGAGTCCAAAGATGCAAATGAAAAAGAGGTTTTATCTTTAGCCTCATTAAAAGTTGAGGGTGGAAACAGTTCTACAGTACAGCAGAATGTTGGAAGTGATTCAAATGACAAAATAGAAAAATCTGATCAGACCCAAGATTGTGATAAAAATGTGAGCTTGAAGGAAACAAATGTTTTATCAGATAAACAAGAAGAGCCCTTAGATACTAATTGTGAAAAGGGAATCTTGAAACTGCCTCTTTTGATTAAATCTGAAGGGAGCAAGTTGGAAAAGGATGTTGAATCAAATAGGGAAGATTTGTCAACTGTGAAATTAGATACTGCTAGTGGTTCGAGTTCAGTATCCCCAAGTGATAAAAGTGGAATAGTAGAACTAAAGACGGTAGAAAAATGTGATTCTGAGGCTCATGGGGAAGTGGAGAAGTGTTCAGTAGCCATTCCTAGTGACACTGAGACAACAAAACAGTTAGTAAATGATGATTGTCTTCAACTGTTAGAGAATATGGAGAATATTATGGGTGATACCCAACAAGATAGAAAGAATGATGATAATCTACCTGGTGATTCTTCTGTTGCTAAGCAACCTTCAAAAGAATGTGAGGAAACTAGTGAGAATCTTTGTAGTGATACTTCAGTTGCTAAGCAACCTTCCAATGAAAGCAAGGAACATAATAAGAACCTTTTTAAAGATTCGTCTGTTGCCAAGCAACCTTCTGTAGAATGTGAGGAAGCTAGTGAAAATCTCCAAACTTCTATTGCCAAGAATATCAACGATAAACATAGTGAAAATGCGATGAGTGTAAGTGTCGAGAATTCGTGCAATGCCGATGAAATTAACAGTTTAATTCCTACAAGCATAAGTCAACTTGGAGAAGGCAGTGAGAGTGTCCATTCTAGTCAAGGTAACGAGAGTGATTCAAATTCATCTGAGGAAGAGTTTCTTCTCAATGACAGTGATATAGAGGACATCACAGGTGTTATGGAGGCTTGTATGTCGAATGCAAATTTAAAAGAGTCAGCATATCCACAAGAGACGGGTCAATCAGTGGATGTGAATAGTGATTATGATGCATTTAGTAATTCAGGTCATAGTGTCAGTGCTTCCAGTAGTTCATCTGCTTCTACAGGTTCAAATGGCAACTCCTCTGTCTCGGCAGAGGTCAAACAAGGGGAGAGCACTCAATGTATGAAAGACAAACTTTGTCAACAAACGTCAGGGTCTGGAGAAGGCGGACCTGAAATCAGGGACACAGAGGTAGATGAGAATATGAGTGGATACAGTAGCGAAGGTGTTTATAACCCGCCCCTATCTAGTGACTCCGACTCGGATCTGGACGACTATTGTGGAGCAGGAGTACCAGTCAGTCAGCTTTTAAGCCAACTAAATCTCTCCAAGTCTCAGAATGGAGAGGGTAATGTAGGGCAAGGTAGTAACAATGACAACCAAGTGCCTTCGTCTGAAAAGATTTATCGTAATTTACTTAATTTGAAAGAATTGCACCTCAAAAAATCTCCACCATGCAATCCTGACAATGACTACGAATCTGTGTTATTTGGAAAGAACGGTAAACGGTCGTATGTTTGTTCTGTGTGTAAAAAGCACTTTCCTGACTTTGAAACAGTTATGAGACATCAGTACAAAAAACATCCGTCTGTTGCTTGTAATTATCTTGAGGTGGAACAAGGTCATGAGATTGAATATCTCTTTTACTCCGAACCCAGTAATGTGGGAATTTTAGGGGCTAGGGGCAAGGCTTTGGAAAGAATTTGTGATCGGAATGTTTTCACTTGTACAAGATGTAGTGGAAGCTTTAAAAATGTTGATCGTTTGCGAGTTCACATAATTAACTGTGCACCTAATACAGATATTAGTTCTCCGATCAAGAGTCCAAAGAAAAAGCGCCAAAGAAAGTTCCCTCGCAAATTTTTAGGAACTGAACACGAGCTTGGAGCTAGTTGCAGTGAACCTGCGTCTGAGTTTGACGTTGATAGTAATGCAAACTATTTGAAATTAAAAGCCAAGAAAAAGATATTTGAGAATGAGTCAAAGAAAAAAGAAATTGTAGATTCACAGGCTGTCGGAGATTTTATAGAGGTGAAATTAAAGAGAAAGCGAAGTTATGATATTGGTTATAATCCTGGAAATCACGTTCGACGACGTGAAATGACAGAGGTTCTTGACAGACATCAATGTAGGGGATGTGGTGTAAAGTTCAAGTCAATTTCTCTCCTTGAACGACATGTTCGCAAGTGTGACGAAAAGGAAAAGTTCAAGGACATTAAGGTAATGAAGTCTACGATCAATGAAAGTTTTCACAAAAAACTGAAGCAGACATGTTTTTATTGTGGCCGGGGGTTTGCCTATCCTAAAACTCTGATGAATCACTACAAGGCATTTTGCATTGTAAAGAAAGAAAAAATAAAGGCAGGTGTGCATTCGCCAGAGGAACGAGAGAAAGAGACAGAAATGATGAAACGACTGAAACAACAGGATGAAGATAGGAATGAGATTGTCATACATTTAGATGGAGAAGATCAAGGACCACGCAAGGGTTGGCCAAAAGGTAAATTGATGTCTAATAACATATTCGACCTAATAAACACTAATTAGTTTCCTATATGTGCCCCCCTCCCTTGTCAAGCACCTATAGTTACCGCCCTGTGTAATAGCTAAGATCCATTATGGGAAAGCATTGCAGTGTATTATTCACAGTGTTTGGACTTTTAATATGTAGCAGACACTCTTCTTTTCTGAAAAAAATTTAAGGGCCTGAGGTACTTATTTAGTACATGATATTATTATGATTTATCACATTACTATTAAGTTATTCAGTGAAATCACTTGTAATTGTCTCCCCTTGTAACATGATCTAGCACCCTTTCCACTGTTTACGCATCCATTGTCTTCTTAAAATATGACGTTTTGATTTGCTGAATGTTCATTGTTATCAACGCCGTATATATCAGTTGTAAAATTCAGAGAAAATTATGTCACTAATGCAAAATTATGGTTTCTAAAACTCGGAAATACATAAAAACTCTACGAAGGATATTCAAAAGAACTTAAAATTATGCGTCATGTGATAAAAGTACATGTGTCTTACACTAATTTTCATTTAATACATGTGAAAAATGTGTGAAACTAGCAAGAAATTTCATAAATCTCACTTGAATGAAAACTCGTGAAATATCCTATATCTTTATTCCTAGGGATCATGATGTAATTTAATTCCCAATGAACCAACAAGCTTTAAGCTTCTTACACGTTAGTTTTAAATAATTCTTGATAAAACCATGAAGCTTCTCGCACATCATCATAATAATTATTAACTTTACATACTTGTACAAGAAATAAAAACAGTTCCCACAGCAACCATCGATATCCCTTGACACTAAACCTGAATCCTCCATGTTTTACAGTATTTTCTTATAGAAAACCATTGGCAGATGAGAAATAGCTAATATTACTATTGATCGAGCAAATTTCAAATTCATCATAGATATTGCATTAATGTTGAATTTCTTGGTCTGGCCTAGTGTGAAGCCATATACATGTCTAAGACCTCCCTTTTCTAATTACATCTTAACAATATAGCACTAATATTACAATATTGTTGTGACCCAGCTGTGAACCACTTTCTTATAATGATTGCCTTTTTGAATTTTAAGTAATGCATAATTAGAATTTTGCATAAAACTAAGAAGTTAAACTGAATGAAGATTAAGTTTTAATTTTGTACAATGCATTATTATTTTCAAGGAATGAAGAGAAAGAACAGACGTAAGAGTCACAGTTGGACTTACATCAAGAAAAGGAAACCAAACGAGGGCGATGACGATTCAGAGGATGATAGCGACTTAAGTAGTAGTGGAAAAACAGTACAAGATTCTAAACCATCATCAGATAACACAAAGCAAGCTACAAAAGACACTGAAGTTCTCTTCCTAGATAAACATATTAAAAAAGAGCCTATTGACGAATCTGGGTTGAAAAGTTCAGTGCTAGAAGAAGTATCAGTGGCCGAACAAAAACAAAGAAAGAAAGTGAAAAAAGAGAAAAAGAAAGTGAGCATTATGTCTAAACTAAAACAGAATTCAGATGTGGTTGATATCTCTAAAGTCAAGAAAGAACCAATCGATTACGAGGAAAAAGACTCCAGTGTTATTCAAGACTTATTGAAAGGAGAGACAAAAATAAGAAATGCAAAAATAGTTTCATTTCATGGGAAGGATACTGCAACTACTGAAAGTAAAGCCAGTTGTGATATTACTAATGACAGTTCCACAAAAGGAGGTGGGAAAATACTGAGAAAGCAGTCAGTAGATGAGAGTTGTGAGAAAGCATGTGATAAAAGTGTTAAATTTAGTGATACCAGTGATGGTGATGTTAATGCTGCAATCATTCCAGTAAAAGCAGCTTCAGAAACAAAAACTGAGGCTTTATCTAAACTTCCTGTTAAAGATTCACTCACAAACACATCTAACGTTAATACAGACACAGTAAGATCTGGAACATCTACAGAGGATTCAAAAACTGTTGAAATCAATTCACAAGTAAAATATGTACAGACACTAACCAAAACTGTTGACGGTTCTATGCTGGTCACTATAAGACCAATGGCTAAAAATACGGAAGCTACTAAACCGGACAGTACAACATCTTCAAATGTAAAAGCATCTTCAATTCATTTAAGTTCACAAAAAGCCAGTTCTTTACCAGGACAAAAACAAGTAAAATTGTCGCCAGTCAGTAAGCACACATCTGTAGCAGCACTCAAGGACGGTGCATGGGACATACTTACGGTTGCCAAGGCAGCCTCCTCTGCTACCCCAGCAATCAAAAAAGTGGTGCTCAGCCAGCCAAACAACAAACCGAGTGCTAAGGAAACTGTTGGCAAGAATAAGGAAGGTTTTAGTTCTTCTTCTCCAGCCATTCAGTGTGGGATTGCATCACTGGTCAAGGTTGACAAGCCCCGAACAGAAACTATGTCTCTGAAGGGTCCATTTACAGAATCTTTTCGTATTCAAGGTCGTAAGGTCACTTCAAAAAAAGTTGCTGTAAGAAATAATTCAGATTCTTCTGAGGACAGGTCGTCTGCTTCTTCTGATGTTGTGAATAAAAGTTCTGGAGTGAAAGTTACAGTAGAAGATAACACTGGAGACACACTAGCCAGCGATCAGAAACATACTGTTCTTCCCTGTGAAGGTGAGGAAAGCATTGTGCAAAAAGGTACCAAAGATAAACTCAAGACAAAACTGACTAAAAGTCCTAAGAAAATTAAAAAATTACCAACAGAATCGTTATCGATTGACAATAGTGAAAACAAATGTGAGGTATCAAAGAGTTTAACGATTCCGGAAATAACTACAGGAACATCATCACCGAAAAAGAAAAAGCGTTTGTCACAGTCCAGTGAGTTTAAAGAGGAGGACATTTCTTCTGTGAAAAAGACCAAAAGTCCAAAGAAAAAGTTAAAGCTGGAGGTTAATGTGGGGGAAGATTCAGAAACTGTTTCAGCGCCGTGTAAAAAAAGAAAAAAATCTGCAGATAAAAAAGACATACAGGAAAATTCACCCAAGAAAAGAAAACAGAAAAAACAAATTAAGGATGACACTGGTGGAGCTAGTGTAG
The DNA here is from genome assembly GCA_032359645.1 of Pododesmus macrochisma. NCBI lineage: Eukaryota > Metazoa > Mollusca > Bivalvia > Pectinida > Anomiidae > Pododesmus > Pododesmus macrochisma. Next base: position 11,913 of record JAUMGZ010208343.1, on the reverse strand, counting down.
ATTCTGATAAAAACAATTCATTAAGTGAAAAAGACTTCATTCAACATCAAGATGAAAGTTTATTGACAAATGTTAAAAAGTGCATAAAGAAAGAACACAATGAAAATGTATGTGTTAAGAAAAGTCTGAAAAAGGGAATTAAGGTTTCTTCAACTGAGGAAAAACTTCAAATACAAGGTGACACAAATTTGCCAATTAAAGCCAAAAGAAACAGCAAAAAGAAAGGACCAAAAAAGGAATCTGAAAGTGCAACGGGTCAAATTGTAAAAGATTCTTCAGAGCATACCCCAGGTAAAAAGGGGAGAAAAAAGAAAATAAAACAGGAAGATTCAACAGAAATATCTGGCGCAAATGTTGAAGCAAACAAGTCTCATGAAGATGCAGGTATATCACCCAACTCGAATTGTGTAAGAAAGAATAAAGGTCTGTCGAAGAAGGGTAAGGCATCAGGAGTTATCTCCCCTAATAAACCTAAACAAGATTCGGTGCAAACTCCAAAGAAAAGAAATCAGAAAAAGGCTAAGTCTGTGAGTCCACAAGAAAAGAGCAGTGAGGGTAGCCCGACAACACAGGTGGCGGAGCGTCGGTTGTCCGGTCTTCAGGCATTATTGGATGTTACACAGGAGGAATATGCTCAGACATGCAATGACCCGTGTTCCACAAAAACGAAGGGAAATTCAAGCAAACGTGACAATGTAACTTCTGAAACCAAAGTTCAAAGGTCAACGCACAAACCATCTCAATTGAAAACTTCAACAATGAGGCAAAGCCAAGAGAAGTCACTTGAAGTAGGTTGTCATGGTGACACTAAAGTTATACCTATGTTGAAAAGTCCAGATGAAGTAAAGAATGGTTTGGCTCCATTAAATAACTTGCTACAATTGGCCCAGGTGGCAGCAGATGTGTTACAGGGGGTTGTCTCAAAGGTTGAAGAAGCAGATGTTAACATTCCTCTCAGTGGTGGAAACAGTTGTTCTGTGAACACAGAAACAAAAAGCAGTTCAAAAACTGTTTCTGGAAAAAAGTCTGTAGAAAAATGTGATAATGTTGCCCGCAAGGCTGACAAAACATTCAATGTGGCGAAAATTAGTCCGAAGAAGAAAAGAGTGTCAAAGTCCCCCGTGAAATTAGCAACCCGAGAAGAGCTGTTTGGACAGTGTGATATGTCAGTTACTACTGGCAACAAGGACATTTGTAAGAATTTATCACCTGTGTTTACAGTTTGAAATGTACACTGTAACCAGATGTCTGTGCAATATTTTAGATTTTTATAGTTAGAAAAAGTGACGTCCTTGAGAAAGTGTGATGTCCTTGAGAAAATGTGAAGTCCTTGCATGAGAAAATGTGACATTCTGGACTCGTTTAAATCTGAAAGTATGACTTTCAAACATGAGCATGTCATTTTAAAAATGGCAACAGAAATATATAAATGAAACTCAAATGTTTTCAAGTTGAAATCATGTCTTGAATTTGTGATCATGAACATGATATGTACAAAAGAGATTTAGTTAACACAGATTTTTAAGTTTGAATAAATGTCTTATACTCCCATATATAAGTGCTATATATAGCTGCATTTAGTCACAAAAATGTGTTCAGCATACTTATAACTGGTCTGTTTTTGAGAATATGTGTGCAATACAGTAAAATATTTGCTGAAATCTGATAAAAGTACAATGAATTGGGTAAATATGAAGTTTAGCGTGCTAGTTCTACAGCTGTATAGAGTTTCATTTATATAGTTATGTTTGAGCTGGCCATAAGGATCATGTACCCTCTTCTTATGGCCACTACGGTACGCTGAAGACGTTAAACTACCCATTTCGATCAGAATCATGTAAATTGTTTTTGGTTGTGTTGAAAATATGTTTTTAATTTCATTTCAACATTTGATACTGTACGTGTATGAAGTGAATGTAGATTGAGTTGCAGTTATCGTAGGCTTTGATCAGAGGTTAGTGATGACTAATTTAAGTCAGTGAGAACCTTGTATGCATGGCAACAGCATCAGTAGATGACACATGCTTTAATGTAGGGGGGGGGGGCAAAAGTTTTTTTCTGCCACACTCATATAGGCCTATCAGCCAGGAATTTTGTCATAGGAAATAAGAAAAGTTGGAATATTTCTTGGGAGGCAGCTTCCCCCTCCCCCATCCTGCAGACTATGACCATATATATATACATGTATTGTGGTCAATATTGGTCAGTTTCCATAATTTTATAAATCGATGTAAGATTGCTATAACGATGGTAAGTTGTGTTGATTGTTAATTTATTGTATGCTTGCTTGTTATTGTTTAAAGTTTGTGATTTTTACTGTAATCATTCCTGTTAATGGTTAAATCAACTTACAATATTGACATAAAATAAACATTAATGTTACCAGACATTAGCTGTGAAAACCGTAGCTTGATCAAGGCATTTAATATTTTTGATGTTCCATGATATTGTCTAAGGGAGATAATTTGTAAAATTTACTGCCATTTTGCAGCAATGATACTGTCTAAGGGAGATAATTTGTAATTAACTACCTTTTTTTCAGCAATGCTTATCATCTTTGATACCTTCAAGTTAATGTTTTGGTTTTGACAGCTTGACTTTTATCATAATTAATGGTATTTTTACACTGGTATTCTGTTTTACGTTTATTGCTTATATTAGTGGACAAAAAGATTGAAAATAAATTACAATGCTTTTGTAATCACATGGTAGAGGATAAGGAAAGATTGATGCAATAGAAAAGTTAATCTTTACCAAGTTTTCTAAAGATCCAACATTTCAATGCAAGAATCAATTACGTTCGATCTAAATTAATTAATTGTCGTACGCATGAATTTCTTTTGTTTTATTTCTTTTTAATGAAAACAATTCACTAGTATTATGAGATTTCATTGTATTATGCTTATTTGGAACAACTTATTATTGTAATTCTAATTTTGTTGTCCTTTTAATTTAATTCCATGAGTTAAGATAAATGTTATCTTGCAACTTATCGAGATTTACAGTCTCAAGAGCAATTAATAGTACCAGTGTATTGTTTTTCACGGAGGGTTGCAATTAATGGTGACATATATATACACACCGGTAGTATGTTTTGTTTAAATTTCATCAATTATTCAACTCTCCATTCACCTGGAAAAAAACACCTGCCAAATTGACAGTGCTTGTGATGTATCTTTTGGAAGATGTTTTTATTATTGATCATTTGATCTAGTTGTAATTTTATTTTAATTTTAGGATTGACATCATTTTGCAAAGTCTACAAATAGAACAATTAGGCATATAAGGCATAGAATAGAAAATAAGATTGAATTAATTTTATATAAAAGATAATGTAAAAACAAAGTTTTTAAAGCATAAGTACGTGTTGCATAATCACATGAGCTATAGAAAAATTATTGTAAGTTTCATAATTAATGTCTGCATAGGTAATGCATATAGAACAAAGTCAGTGACTTTACTGTGTATGTGTATAAAATGTGTTCATTTTGCTGTTGATATTTGAAATGTTCTGTCAAAGTTGATGAAGGCCTGATGGAGGGAAGAATGTGGTGTGTAAAGCATCACAAGACAATTTTAAAAATCCCTTATCATTCAAGTGCCTTTAAATTATGGGAATTGAAAAATCATTCAAAATTAAACATTGAACTAAGATTTTACGATTTTCCAACATCACTTTAAAATATTGAATTTTGAGTTAACTATGTTCGAGGCCAACATTTTGCTTAGATATTCAATAAGTTTCTTTTGTTGGGAACTCTTATAGAGAAAAACCCAACAAAATTTAAAGGTACCAGAACTTTTTTTTGGCCATATGCATGAAATGTAAGAGGGTTAAATATATTTCCTTTTTTCAAGTTCCTTAATTGATCCTTGATTGAACATACCGTATTTAAATTTGGATGAAATAAAAGATGATTTAACGATACTATTAATGTACTGTTTTCATTTTACTGTGACCTTTAACAAGAGCTACAAGTTCTTGGCTGACCAGTATATGTATAATATTAATGAAGAAGAACACAGTATATAGAACATTAGTTTATTATCTATATCTTATATATAGCAGTTAAATGTTGGATTACTTGACATTTCACTCAGCCTCCCTTTATCAAAGGTCATTGGTTATGTGTTCCATATAAGGTATAGCTGAAGGGATAGAGCAATGAAAACCCATGACCCATGCTAAAAGGAATGTTGGAAATACCAAACAATGATAGTAATAATGCAAACTCAGCATATGTATCTTTCATGTTGTATAAACCTGGCTGAAAATGAATATATGTCTCTATTTAAGACTTCTTATTGCATGCTAGAAGTAGTAAGGTAGAGGCTTTATTAACCAGTTTAACCACACTGTCCGTTTGTTCTTAGTGACTGTCCAAAGTCACTCCACATGAATGTCTAGCCTCGATACTTATTGTGATGCTATAGTATTTTAATTCCTTCTTTTTATTTTGGTGCTGAATTGTTTGATGCAGCTATTGTTTGTTTTGTCAATGTATTTTGTTCTGACAAGATAACACTTATCTTGTTTTCCCAAAATAAGTGCAAAAAAACTTTTGAAGGTTTAAAGTGTCCGATTAGTTTAAATGTCTGGGATTGACATGGTATCCGTATAATATCTACTTAAGACTTTACGTCTCATGTGGGAAGTGGGAAGGTTGAGGCTTCATTATCCAGTTTAAACCCTTTTCCTGTTTTCATGCTGGATGACCCTCACAAGTTGGTTGCAAGAATGACTCGTCTTGTGTATTATTGTGACATCATTTTTATAAGTGAACCTGTACCAATCCGTCTGTCGTCGTTCGTTGTTCGTCGTACGTTGTCGTCGTCCATTGTTCATCATCGTCGTTAACTTTCACATTTTAAACTTCTTCTCAAAATTTTCTGAGAGAATTTTTACCAAGCTTGCTGTGAATGTTTCTTGCAAGATCCCCTTTCTGATTTGTGTACAATTTTGCCGAATTCCATCCAATATGGCCCCTGTGGTTTCTGATTAGCCGAGACATTTTTAACTTCTTGTCAAGAACCGTTGATCAGAATTTCACGAAACTTTATGCATGTGTCCCTTGCATGGTCCCCTTTCACATTCCAGGCTTCTGATTGTCTTGAGACATTTTTTATTTCTTATCAAGAACCATTGTCAGATTTTCAAGAAAATTGATTTACATGTTCCTTGCATGGTCCGCTTTCAGATTTGTGTCCAACATTGCTTAACTTCATTCAATATGGCTTCCCTGGCTTCTGATTGGCTGAGACATTATAGACTTCTTGTCAAGATCTGTTCATCAGATTTTCAGAAAACTTTATGTAGATGTTCCTTGAAATTTAGAATAAAGATATTCTTGCATTGTTAATGTATCCAGGTGGACGTTAAGGCCCAATGTGCCTCTTTTCCTGCTTTTTTTGGTGCCAAACTGTTTGATGAGGTGGTTGTAAGTTTGTCAATGTCATTTGTTTTGTTGATTCCACTTAATTAGCCTTGTTTTGATTTGCATTTTACATTATATTTGGTTTCTGCCACATAATGGAATCAAAGAGGAAGTTCATTTGTCAGTTAATATTTGTTTTAGTGAAATTATACTTTTCTTGAGCTTGGCATCCTCACATTTCAGTTCAAGTTGGTACATATTTATCTTTTTGTGCGTAACCAAGCCGACATAAAGTGCTATCTCACTATAGTATCACGGTACACACATATTGAACTAAACCTCTAATTTGGTCACTATTATATTATCGGACATAAGTCCAGAACACTATTTATAATCAGACAGGGCATGATGTCTGCATCATGGCCAAGGCATATCACTGTTAAAGGTCGGGGACAAATTTGCATCAACAAAAGTATATTTTAGCCCATAACAGCCAATTTTCGCTTTGTAATGCTGCTGTGTTGCTAATAAGAGGCGACATCATGACAAAATGCAGGAATACATGACGAAAAGCGGGGATAGAAGGTTTTTGCCTTGAAGTTGTCGTGCTTTTTGTCACTTCGCCCACATTTTTTCACGCTGTTGTATTTATGTTTGCAACGTGATAAATCAAGGAAGAACTAGTTGGTTTATTATCAGGATTATGTTACCTAGTGAAGTATCATATCCATGTGTCTGCGGCAAGATATTTCAGTGAGACAGCACTATAAAGTGCCATCAGTGCACTCTATCACAAGTACACACTATTTCAATATGACCGAAACATGAGTTCAAATGGTTGTTTAACCTATCTAGCCCCAATACAAAAAAACAAGCAAATCTATCGATTATGGGAATGCACACTATTTCTGATAGTCAATTTAAAGTTTGGATTTTTATGATACTGTTTGGACATAAAACAGGACTTAAAACACACAAAACAAGTATATTTTTACAGTTTATTACCGGTAATGAAAATCTGATATCGATCATGAATAGAAATAACTTAGTATTTTCTAAAATAAAGAAAAAAACAAGTACAACAAACATACTTTCAAATGAAACATTTTCCTGATCACTCCTCTACAGTCACTACATAAATATAACACACAGAACAAGGATAGAACTAACAATACATCTGTTATACATCGTAAGACAACTAAGAATTAACGTGTTTAAAACAACTTGCACTAATAAACTCAGAAACCAATTAGCGATTAAAACTAGATCTAACTTACTCCTGTGTATTCTTATTTTTGTTGAGAAACATCAACAAATGGGAGCAAGATGGATCTTGTTTTAATCCCATTGCTCAGAAACTTGATGATATTTTCTGTGATAAGTGTGGTGCAAATTTATGAACAAGAGAAAACTAAGATCTAATAATATAAATAATAAGTTTAGGGTATACATGTAACTTAACCTTCACTTATAAGTAGCTGGTTATCTATCAAAATTGAGACCTTTCAAATCTATAATCTTAATTTTCACTCTATCAAAGAGTGCAGTAATCTTTAATACAAATTGTGCGAAATCTCACATTTATAATTTATCAAGTCAAACATTCTTCATTTATAATATACATATATAAGTATCAGTAAAATGTATGATACTTATATATTATAACATGTAACACAGACTTCATTTAAACTCAAAAATATTATCAAATTCGCGTTACTTCTTATACAAAGTAAGATGGGTTCTGGGGAATCCCTGCTACTTCTTACATAAAATAAGATGGGTTTTGGGGAATCCCTGCTACTTCTTACATAAAATAAGATGGGTTTTGGAGAATCCCTTCTACTTCTTACATATAATAAGATGGGGAATCTCTGCTACTTCTTACATAAAATAATATGCTTTTTGAGGAGACCTACTTTTTACATAAAATAAGATTGGGTTTTTAGGACCCCCTACTTTTCACATCAAATAAGATGGGTTTTGGGGAATCTTGGAAGTGCCTCCTTTATTCCATGTGTTTGTTTTAGTTAGTTTGATATTTTATAATACTTTTTTCTCTTCTGCGGTAGGATAAAAAATCAAATATAAAAGTTTTCATATTCTAAGTCAAATTTGGTTACCAAACCGAGGATTGAACCATTGCAATAGAAGAACTTTCTACAACGCTCATATGACGTATCCTAAGCATACTAATTTTATCTAAATTGGACCCATTGTCAAATAAATAGGCAATACTGCTTACCAAGTTATGGTTAAGAAAAATTGGCCTTGCACTATTTTAACCCTATGGTATTAGCTCTTGGGGCGTAGTAGAGCAAAGTGCAGATGTGTGAAGTAGTTTCTTCTCACAAGGACTTAAAATTTAATTTCACACACTGCATTCTTTGTAGCGGGGGCATAAAAATGAAAATAAAAAGCAAAGTAATGGACGGACAGTTGTTCACGGCGACTATACAAGACTATTCATAGGGTTTGAGAGGTGAAACAAAGCATACAATGTGTAGTCAATCATGGAATGTAGAGTAACTATAGCAACACTCAATACACAATATGTACCAATGATAAAATAATATATAAAGTATTAACCAACGAAAAGATGAAAGAAATTTTTTAAGTATAAACCAATTAATATAAGTATAACTTGCTTTGAAAATTTGTATATATTTAAATATCTATTAAGCCACACTTTTTGAATATAATGCTGAATTTCTTTTTTATACAATTTTAAATGAAAGTTGAAGTATACTTTTTTCTGCATGGTTTTCACTTTCAAAGTGTCAGTTCTTAAACCAATGAAATGAATTGTATTTATATGTGATTAATACAACATTTACCAAAAAATATTAAAAGCATGTAAGATAACAAATTTAATCAAATCAAGAACAACGTATGTACTACCAGTGTACATCAACCATGTACATCAATCTGGTTTGTATTACAGCATTTAGAAAAATATTCTCTATCATAAGCGAAGTTTGATGATTTTTTCCTTTCTAAATTACAGTATATTTAACATGAGGTTATAAGCAGACAGTAAACTTTACAATGTTTACAAGTCAAAGAGATAAGATGTATCATTATTATAATAGATATTGGATTTCTAAATTTGAGTTATTCCATTTATGCATTTAATGATTAACAATGAAAGTGATATATGTAAAGCTATCTGTGAGTAAAATACATACATTGAATTCTATCGAGTTTAATGTTTAATATACAGTTAAACATCAAAGTATGAAAGCGTTAGCACAAAAATATTATTAAAGTTGATATTCAAATCTAAATTTAGCTTACTACACTTTGTATGTCCTATATAGTAATATACTTTTATATTATTATAGTTGAAATATTACATACCGGTAAACAACAGATTGTCAACAATCTTAAATTTACCCCAAAAATGCTGTAACTATGTCACTTCTTCTACAAACTGATGCACAAATATCCTCCATTAAAAACAGCTACATGTTTAGAACAGACATTACATTAAAGTGAGACTATTAACAATATACCTTTAAATACTATATTAACACAAGTTCTCAACCCCATACACACACTTCAATGCTTACTCCTATTCCACTTACCGTATTAGACCCAATAAGGGCCCATGTCTCTATATGTGCCCCCTCCCTTTTCAATCAATTACAAGAGAGCACTGAAGTGATTTATTCACAGTGTTTGTACTCTTAATATGGTCCTAATAAGCAGCTCTCTAATTTTTGAGCACCCTGGGCACTGATTAGATCGAATACGGTATTCTAATTCAAACCTAACATTAGAATCATTTGACCAAGAAATTGTTTAAGCAGTTTTAAGGAGAATGGCAACAGCACCATTCAAATGTGTCTTCTCCTGCACATTGCTAAATGTGCACATTTAAGACAGAAAAAGGTTCATAGCCAGTCTTGATATACATGCAGTGAAATGGCTTTTATGTTACAGTATAGGTGAGAATGACACATGTAAGATGTTAAATAATAAATGTTCTAATCTTGCATACCCCAACTTGCTGAAATAAGTCCAAATCTATGATGAAAACAATTGTTTTTCACCCTTTTTAGGATGTGCTATATTTCCCTTTTACAAATTTCAGGCAAAAATCTAGATTGCAATTACTTCACAGAATTTTTTTTGTTTTTGTGAATAAAGATCTCATACCAATGAAAGGCCAGAGATATAAAAGTGTTTGTTATTTGAGCTTAAATGAAACAGTGCTTGATCTCTTCATGTCAAATGTCTCTATCATTTCCATTCATTAAGTCAATTCACCACAGCACAAATTTTCCAAAATCTAATGACATGAAACAATGTTATAATAGAATGGTGCATGATGGAACACATATTTTCAAATTTCCTAATTTTATGTACACGACAGAAAGTGAACATCATTCCTATGGACTGTTTGTTTATATTGCACGAATATCAAACTTCAGAGAATATCAATGTTCTATAATAATGACATTCAGTAAGTTTTCTAGCAGTAATCACTAAGTGTAAACATAATTACAAAGTGTTTATAGGTTAATACATTGCAATACAAATTTCAAAATCTCAACAGTTTTTATTAGACTTCCACACAAAATATGAAGATGGCGTTTCACTAAGCATTTTAATAAACTAGCATTCCTTTCTTTTTTCTCTGACAGAGCATTATATTAGGAAAACAGTTAATTCAATATACCACAGCAAAACTATTATAACAAAATACATTATGTTACACATGTTTGAAAAAATGCAAAATGTCATACAGGATATTGATATTTGAAAACACAATAAATTATTTACAGTTTATGTTCATTTGATTGGCAAAGGTTTTGTTAGTGCTTAGCTTTGCAGAAATTTTTTAGACAAAGGAACATTTTAGAAATAACACAATTAGAAGTTTTCTTGATATTTTGAAAAGGGAAAAAATTAACTTAAAAAAAATGTATCAAATAAAGGGAGATAACTTTAGACAAGTTAAAACAAATCACGGCAGATATTCGTATTTTTACACAGATTCTCATCATCTCTGTTCAACACACACTGCATACATTAAGCACTCTACATTTTGGTCACATGACTAAATGGGAGCATGCACATATATAAATAACACTCTACATCTTGGTCACATGACTAGATGGGAGCATGCACATATATAAATAGCACTCTACATCTTGGTCACATGACTAGATGGGAGCATGCACATATATAAATAACACTCTACATCTTGGTCACATGACTAGATGGGAGCATGCACAAATATAAATAGCACTCTACATCTTGGTCACATGACTAGATGGGAGCATGCACATATATAAATAACACTCTACATTTTGGTCACATGACTTAATGGGAGCATGCACATATATAAATAGCACTCTACATCTTGGTCACATGACTAGATGGGAGCATACAATTAATTAACTAGACACAATAGAAATATCGTTTCAATTCGGAGGGAAAACTTAACAACTTTATCAATATATTAGGAACAGAACATTTTTTTTTTTAAATAATGGCAATTAAATACAACATATCCTAGATAGACTAAAAAGGAAACAAACTTGCTTCGATGTCGAAAAAAAACCAGTTAAGCAAACATGACAAGACAGTTTCTATCATACAGATTTGTTGTGAAATTAAAAATTGTAAAGAAAACCTCCTATCAAAATTAGAAACAAGTTACATATGCATACTTACTTATTAAATATGAGATTGATCCTTTCATAAAGCTCATACAAACCTCATAAACAGAACACTCACGCATATAGACTTAAACATGATCCTCAGATCTATAGTTAACTTTTTAGTCATTTGTACGTTTTAATTAATACAATGGTACAACTTTCAGTTTGAAAAAATACTATGCTAATCTTGTAACAGTTGTTCATAAGCTTTTCTTAATTTTAGAAATCAAACTGTCAGTACATGAATATGCTGAATGTTTTTGTGTAACATCAAAGTAATTGGTCATCAATGCTTGAAAAAGATGTAACTACAAAACATGAAGACTTTGAATATTTTTGTGTTACTTTATCTCACATTAAAACACTTCCAACCTATCAATTATTCTTTATTTTAATGATTTATGTAGATGAAACGGCCTAGACTGACATCAATGATCACAGAGTTATACAGATGTGATCTATGTCATAGACATTGACATCCATATCCTTAAAAATACAACCCAACAATACACACACACAACACTAAACATGGGCAGTATATCTACATTGGTATTGTATGAATTATAAAACTTCAGCTTAATAAATCTATGTAAAGTCTGGTGATTTGCCTTGCTCTTAAAATGCAGATTCTGTTTCATTTTAAAGCACACACAGTATACATTATATGTCTCCCCCCATTCCCCACCAAAATGTCAATGTTAACATCATTGGTCATCCCTCTACTTGAAAACATGGCCAGGAATTGTTTTAATAGATTGATTGATCTCAAGGGATTTCAAATTGACACATTTTTCTCAGAACAAGACTGATGGTAGAAAAAGATTTCTACAATAGATTTATTGTACAGATACATCATGTCTAAAACCAAT